>ML250498.1:74975-96970 GCA_005239495.1 Nicotiana undulata
GAGGGGACATTCCGTGCCGAGTGATTGTGAGGCTATGCACGAGGGGACATGTCGTGCCTTTCCCTGTTCATTATCTGTTGAGAAGTTAAATTTATGCCTTGTCTTTACGTTTCATTTATTACTCTGTTCTGCAGTGCCCGCATATTGTTATCCCTACCTCCCCAGCATGTTCTCCCCGTATCTGTCTTACTTGGTTATTTCTGTTGCCATTTTTCCCCCTGTTATTATATAAAATTGCACAGGTACATATGTTGTGTTGGTCCTAGCCACGTCACTACTTCGCCGAGGTTAGGCTCGAAACTTACTCAGTACATGGGGTCGGTTTTACTGATGCTACACCTGCACTTCTTTATGTTGTGCAGACTATGCAGCCGGACTCGATGGCCACTGATGGTCGTAGCATCTCATCAGTTCTATTTTGGTTATTTTGTTAAGTTTCGTATGGTGGGCCATCGAAGCCTTAGTTATCTTGTTCGTATTTGCTATTAATGAGTTTTTATTTACTTCGAACGTTGGCTTGTCTAGCGGGTTCAACGTTAGACGCAGTCATGGCCCGAAGGTGGGATTTCGGGTCTTGACAAGTTGGTATTAGAGCCCTAGGTTGCTTAGGTCTCACAACTCACTGACAAACTTGGTAGAGTCTGAGGGATCGATACAGAGACGTCTGTACTTATCCCCCAGAGGCTGCAAAATTAGGAATAACTTCACATCTTTCATTCTCTGTCGTGCCAATTGAATTCTGAATGCTAATTGAGTCTCTATTTTAGTCTCTCGTAGATGGCGAGAATGCGTGCTTCCTCGTCGACCGACTAGAAGCCTGATCCTGCTATTACAGCTCCTACGAGGGGCCGAGGCCGAGGCTGTGCTAGAGGCCGAGGCAGAGCTAGGGCAACAACTCCAGTAGAGGACCCACATGTAGACTTTGCCGGTGAGGTTCCTACTCCGACAGTCCCAGTTGGACCGACTCAGGTCCCAGAGGGGTTCATACCCACCCCAGTACTTCAGGATGCTCTAGTCCGCTTAGTGGGACTCATGGAGAGCGTGGCCCAGGCCGGTCTTCTTCCTACTGCACCATCTGGATCTCAGGTTGGGGGAGGGACCCAGACTCCTTCTATTCATACGCCAAAGCAGTTTGCCACTAAGTTCCAGACTCCGGCACCTCAGACGGCCGGAGTAGTTCAGTCAGGTATTGTGGCACAAGCAGTTAAGGGAGCAGGCATGTCCGCAGATGCTCTGTGGAGGTTGGATCGGTTCACCAAGTTATTTACTACCACATTTACTGGTGCACCATCAGAGGATCCCCAGGATTATTTAGACAGCTGTTATGAGGTTCTTCGGAACATGGGCATTGTGGAGTCCAATGGAGTTGATTTTGCTACATTTCGTCTTTCTGGCACCGCCAAGACTTGGTGGAGAGATTACTGCTTGACCAGACCAGCTGGGTCTGCACCTTTGACTTGGGGTCAGTTCTCCGAGTTGTTCTTGGGAAAGTTCCTTCCAGTTACTCAGAGAGAGGATCTTCTGAGGCAATTTGAGTGTCTACAGCAAGGCTCCATGTCCGTCACTCAATACGAGACAAGATTTATTACGCTGGCCAGGCATGCCCTTATGATACTCCCCACTAATCGGGAGAGGGTTCAGAGGTTTATTGAGGGTCTAGCTCAGCCCATCAAGCTTCAGATGGCCAGGGAGACGGGTACTGATATCTCCTTTTAGGATGCAGCCGATGTGACCAGACGCATTGAGATGGTATTATGCCAAGGTGGTGGTCAGGGGTCTGACAAGAGACCTCGTCATTTCGGCCGTTTTAGTGGCGCCTCATCTGGAGGCAGAGATTCCTTTGGTAGAGGCCATCCTCCTAGGCCATATCAGTCGGCACTCCAGCTATCCCACAGTGCACCTGCAGCTTCCATCATTGCACCGCCGATTCAGTGTTCATTCTGGTCGACAAGGTCAGTTCCAGGGTCAGTATTCTCAGCAGTCGAGGTCTTGCTTCACTTGCGGTGGTATGGAGCATATTTCCAGGTTTTGCCCCCGAGGTTTTGGTGGGTCTCGGTATCAGGGTTCCCGTTCCATGGTTCCCGCATCAGGTGCACCCTCACCCCCTCAGCCAGCTAGGGGTGGTGGTCGTGGTGCCAGAGGTGAAGGTCAGACGCATAGAGGTGGAGGGAAGTCCATGAGAGGTAGAGGTCAGCCCGTAGCGGGTAGAACCAGAGATGTGCAGGTTGGAGGGGCTCAGCCCCGGTGTTATGCATTTCCTACTCGTCCAGATGCTGAGGCTTCTGATGCAGTTATCACATGTACAGTTTTAGTTTGCAGCCGAGAGGCTTCGACGTTATTCGATCTAGGTTCTACATTATCCTATGTGTCTTCATACTTTGCCCCTTATTTGGGTATGCCCCGTGATTCCTTGAGTACTGCTGTACATGCGTCTACGCCGGTGGGTGATTCTATAGTGGCAGATCAAGTCTACCGTGCTTGCGTAGTAGCTATTGGTGGTCTGGAGACTCGGGTTGATATCTTGCTTCTTGATATGGTTGACTTTGATATTATATTGGGCATGGACTGGTTATCTCCCTATTATGCTATTCTGGACTGTCATGCCAAGACAGTGACCCTAGCCTTGCCAGGAGTACCACGGTTCGAGTGGAGAGGGACTCCTAGTCATCCCTCTGGTAGAGTTATTTCTTATATGAAGGCTCGGCGCATGGTCGAGAAGGGGTGTTTGGCCTATCTGGCCTATGTTCGTGATTCTAGTGCTGAGGTTCCTTCTATGGAATCTGTGTCCGTGGTTCGTGAATTTCCAGAGGTATTTCCTGCTGACCTGCCGGGTATGCCACCCGACAGGGATATTGATTTTTGTATTGAGCTAGCTGAGGGCACTCAGCCCATTTCTATTCCCCCGTATCGTATGGCTCCGCCAGAGTTGAAGGAATTAAAGGAGCAATTGCAGGATTTGTTGGGTAAAGGCTTCATCAGGCCTAGTGTTTCACCTTGGGGTGCTCCAGTATTGTTCGTGAAGAAGAAAGATGGCTCGATGAGGATGTGTATTGACTACCGGCAGTTGAATAAGGTTACTGTCAAGAACAAGTATCCTTTGCCGAGGATTGATGACTTATTTGATCAGCTTCAGGGTGCTACGGTGTTCTCTAAAATAGACTCTAGGTCTGGTTATCATCAGATGAGGATTAGGGCTTCTGATGTGCCTAAGACAGCTTTTCGCACTCGTTATGGGCATTATGAGTTCTTGGTCATGTCGTTCGGGTTGACTAATGCCCCCGCTGCTTTCATGGAGTTGATGAATCGGGTATTCAGGCCTTATTTGGACTCATTTGTGATCGTGTTTATAGATGATATTTTGGTATACTCTCGCAGCCGAGAGGAGCATGAGCAGCACCTTCGAGTCGTCCTCCAGACTCTGAGGGATAGTCAGTTGTATGCCAAATTTTCTAAGTGTGAGTTCTGGCTGAGTTCGGTGGCATTTCTGGGCCACGTGGTATCGGCAGAGGGTATCAAGGTGGATCCGAAGAAAGTTTCAGCAGTTAGAGATTGGCCTAGGCCCACTTCGGCCACAGAGATTCGAAGTTTCTTGGGACTAGCAACCTATTATCGCCAGTTCGTGGAGGGGTTTTCCTCTATTGCAGCCCCTATGACCAAGTTAACGCAGAAGAGTGCTCAGTTCAGATGGTCGGAGGAGTGTGAGGCAAGCTTTCAGAAGCTCAAGACGGTGTTGACCACCGCACCAGTGTTGGTATTACCCACAGGTTCATGTTCTTATACCGTGTATTGTGATGCTTCGATGGTTGGGCTTGGTGCAGTGTTGATGCAGGACGGGAAGGTTATAGCCTATGCTTCATGTCTGTTGAAGATTCATGAAAAGAACTATCCAGTCCATGATTTGGAGCTTGCAGCTATTGTTCATGCCTTGAAGATTTGGAGGCACTATTTGTATGGGGTACCGTGTGAGGTATTCACTGATCATAAGAGTTTGCAATACTTGTTTAAGCAAAAGGAGTTGAATATGAGGCAGAGGAGGTGGTTAGAGTTGCTGAAAGATTATGAGATTACCATTCTCTATCATCCGGGAAAGGCCAATGTGGTGGCCGATGCCTTGAGCCGGAAGTCAGTTAGCATGGGTAGTTTGGCTTATCTATAAGTGGGAGAGCGACCTTTGGCTTTGGATGTTTAGGCGTTAGCCAATCGATTTGTCAGATTGGAAGTTTCTGAGGGTGGCAGTGTTTTGGCCCATACCGTCGCTCGTTCGTCATTGTATGATAGCATTAGCGCCAGGCAGTATGAGGATCTTCATTTGTGTGCACTTAGGGATGTGGTTCGGCACGGACGTGCCAAGCAGGTCACAATTGATGCTGAGGGAGTTTTGAGATTGTAGGGTCGTATATGTGTTCCTGATGTTGATGGCATTCGTGAGTTAATATTGCAGGAGGCCCATAGTTCCTGGTATTCCATTCATCCGGGCGCCGCAAAGATGCACAAGGACTTGCGGCAGCATTATTGGTGGCATAGAATGAAAAAGGATATTGTGGCTTATGTGGCTCGGTGCTTGAATTGTCAGCAGGTTAAATATGAGCACTAAGGACCCGGTGGTTTGATGCAGCAGATTCAGCTTTCCGAGTGGAAGTGGGAGCGTATCACGATGGATTTTGTAGTTGGACTCCCACGGACTCCGAGGATGGTTGATGCAGTATGGGTTGTGGTAGATAGGCTGACCAAGTCAGCACATTTTATTCCGGTGGCAGTTTCATCTTCAGCAAAGAAGTTGGCTCAGATCTATATTAGAGAGATTGTCAGATTGCACGGTGTGCCTTTATCTATCATATCAGACCGAGGTACTCAGTTTACCTCCCATTTTTGGAGAGTATTTAAGAGAGAGTTGGGCACTCATATAAAGTTGAGCACAGCATTTCATCCTCAGACGAACGGACAGTCCGAGCGCACTATTCAAACTTTGGAGGATATGTTGCAGGCATGTGTTATTGATTTGGGTGGTTCATGGGACCAGTTCTTTCCGTTAGCAGAGTTTTCCTACAACAATAGTTACCAGTCAAGCATTCAGATGGCTCTGTATGAGGCGTTGTATGGTAGGCGATGTCGGTCTCGAGTCGGATTGTTTGAGCCCGGAGAGGCTAGATTATTGGGTTCTGAGTTAGCCCAGGATGCCTTGTATAAAGTGAAGGTTATTCAAGATAGGCTGCGTACAGCTCAGTCCAGGCAGAAGAGTTATGCAGATCGCAGAGTTTGAGATTTGGCTTTCATGGTAGGAGACCAGGTGTTCCTTCGAGTGTCGCCTATGAAGGGCGTGATGAGATTCGGAAAGAAGGGCAAGTTGAGCCCTATGTACAATGGTCCATTTGAGATTGTAGATAAAGTAGGAGAGGTGGCCTACAGACTTGCCTTGCCACCGCATTTATCCGTAGTGCATCCCGTGTTTCATGTATCCATGCTCCGGAAGTATATTGCAGATCCATCTCATGTTCTTGACTTCAGCGGTGTCCATTTTGACAAAGATCTGACTTATGAGGAGGAGCCAGTAGCCATACTAGATAGGCAGGTTCGCCAGTTGAGGTCGAAGAGTTATCCTTCGGTCTGTGTTTGGTAGAGGGGTCAGCCTGCCGAGGCAGCTACCTGGGAGTCCGAGTCCGATATGACGAGTCGTTATCCCCAGCTTTTCTCAGATTCAGGTACTTTACTATGTCCGTTCGAGGATGAACATTTCTTTTAGAGGTGGAGATTGTGATGACTCAAAAGGTCATCCTAGGTAATTCCAGCTAAATCTGTGTTCCAAGGCCTCAAAAGCCTCTATTAATCTCACCTCGATATGCGTGCGCAACCCGGACAGGTAGCCAGGAAGCTTCCATGTGAAAAGTTGTTAAAGATGGGATTTTTGAATTGAATAATTGAATAAAGTTGACTTTGGTCAATATTTTTGGTAAACGGACCCGGACCCGTGATGTGACGGTCCGGAAGGGTCCGTAGGAAAATATGGGACTTGAGCGTATGCTCGGAATCAAATTCCGAGGTCCCAGGCCTGAGAAATAAATTTTCAAGGAAAATTGTTTTCAGGAAATAATAAAGGATTGTGAAAATGAGTAATTATGTGAAAGCCGTGTTAACAGGCCCGTATTGCGGTTCCGGAGCCCGGAACAGGTTTATTATATGTTATTTGTCCTATATGTGGAATTTTGTGTAAAACGGGCTTGATTTGATTGGTTTCGGATCCAAATGAGGAAAAAGGGAGTTAATGAACTTGTGGGGTTTCTAAAGAATTTGAAATTTGGCTTGAGAGGTGATTTTATGTTCCCCTGGTCTGAATGAAATTCCGAGACCGGGAATAGTTCCGTTGTGTCATTTATAACTTATCTGCAAAATTTGAAGTCATTCCGAGTGGTTTAGGCCGGTTCGGCGCGTTGAATTGAATTCTAGAATTTCAAAGTTTTTAAGTTTGATTAATTTGGTTTTGGGGTTTGATTTCGAGTTCCGTTGTTGTTTTCCATGTTCCGAAAGTTCGAGCGAGTCCGTATCATAAATACAGACTTGTCGGTGCTTTTGGACGGGGTCCCGAGGGGCTCGGGTGTGTTTCAGACCCCGGGAGCTAAGTGGAAGAAACTAGAAAATATGCTATCTGGTTTCCTTCTCTGCGATCGCAGAAGGTGGGTTGCGATCGCAGAGAAGGATTTTGATGGGCATGTGATTGTTCGCTGCGATCGCAGCATCCTCTTCGCGATCACAGAGGTCTGTATTCCACACCTTCGCGATCGCAGCCCGTTTCTTGTGATCGCATTGGAGTCGCGTCTGGGTCGGGTGAGTTTGTTCTTCGCGATTGTAGGACCCCTGCCGCGATCGCAGAGGTCTTGCCAGTTATTCTTCGCGATCGCAGAGATCTGGTCAGTTGGCCTTTGAGATCACAGGCCTCTTGTCGCGATCGCAGTGAAGGAATCACTGGGCAGTGTTATTAAATACGGGAATTAGCCTCATTCCACCATTTTCATCTTCCTCCGCAACATTTTAGAGAGCTTCTCAAAGAACCTTCCTCCATTAAAATTGAGGTAAGTAAATTTCATAGTTTTATTAGTTTCAAACACTAACTCCTAGTTAAATTCACAAATAAATCATCTAAAAATCATAGAATTAGGTAGAAATTTTTAGGGTTCTTGGGGATTTTGGGATTTTTCCATGTTAGGCCATGAATTCTTGCATAAATTACATAACTTCTATCCTTAGACTCCGGGTAGTTGATTCCTTCATGAATTTTCGAAAATCCGAACGTGTGGGCCCGGCGTCGAATTTTAGTATTGTCGGAGGAATAGTAGGAAATGTATAATTTGCCTTGGGAATTGGTTTATGGAGTACTTATTAATGATTAAAAATTTATTATGTCTAGATATTCTCGGTTCGGAGTTGAATTCGAGAGGAAAGGCTGTGATCGAGGCTTGACCTGCATTTTCTTGGAGCCGAGGTAAGTGTGTGGCTTAACCTCAGCTTGAGGGATTAGGTATAGAGTCTTACTTGTTATGTGAAACTCATGTCCAACGTATAGGCGTGGTGACGAGTGCCTATGCGTTGCGGTCAAGCATGCCCGTGAGTCATTTGTGATGAAACATAATATGTTCTTAATTTTCTCCGCCCTGTTAGTAATTGGTGAATTAAAAGTTATACCTTGATGTTGTTTCATGACGTGGAGAGTTATTGAGTGATTTATTTCAGTTTAGGTTTACACTGTTGAATTTGTAATTCTGACGCGAGGTTAGTTATAGCTGAGACCCTTGTCAGGCATTTGTTGATGTTGTAATTGATGATTTCTCTTTGCCGGGGCAATTGAATTGTATTGATGTATTTCTATGCACTTGGGACTTCTTAGACTTTCACTTTATGTTGTTGCTTTGTGTTATTATATATGCACGAGGGGACATTCCGGGCCGAGTGATTGTGAGTATATGCACGAGGGGACATTCCGTGCTGAGTGTTATTATATATGCACGAGGGGACATTCCGTGCCGAGTGATTGTGAGGTTATGCACGAGGGGACATTCCGTGCCGAGTGATTGTGAGGCTATGCACGAGGGGACATGTCGTCCCTTTCCCTGTTCATTATCTGTTGAGAAGTTAAATTTCTGCCTTGTCTTTACGTTTCATTTATTAATCTGTTCTGTAGTGCCCGCATATTGTTATCCCTACCTACCCAGCATGTTCTCCCCGTATCTGTCTTACTTGCTTATTTCTGTTGCCCTGTTATTATATAAAATTGCATAGGTATATATGTTGTGTTGGTCCTAGCCTCGTCACTACTTCGCCGAGGTTAGGCTCGACACTTACTCAGTACATGGGGTCGGTTGTACTGATGCTACACCTGCACTTCTTTATGTTGTGCAGACTACGCAGCCGGACCCGGAGATCACTGACGATCGGAGCATCTCATTCAGTCACACAGGAGACTCGAGGTAGACCCGCAGACGTTCGTGGGCCTTGACGTCACCTTCTACTTTCCACTTTCAGCTCTGTCTTACTTTGTATTTCAAAGACAGTTTTATGTATTCATTTTAGACCTTTTGTTTGTAGTAATCTCCTAGATAGTTCGTGAGTATGTGTCACCAGTTCTGGGATTTTGTATACGGGTTGTATCTCAAAACTGCTATGTTATATTTTGGTTATTTTGTTAAGTTTCGTATGGTGGGCCATCGAAGCCTTAGTTATCTTGTTCGTATTTGCTGTTAATGAGTTTTATTTACTTCGAACGTTGGCTAGTCTAGCGGGTTCAACGTTAGACGCAGTCATGGCCCGAAGGTGGGATTTCGGGTCGTGACAAAAACATACTTAAAAATGTGAGAAAATTCTTATTACTCTATTGCATTTCAATGAAGTTGAGACGTCTTCTTCATTAAAATATTGTTTAAAAGGGCCCTAATACATAAACAAAGCCTCTTATAAACAAAGGCTAAAACTTACATTACACCTATCATAAAAAGGTTCAAAGTGAAATACGCATCTATATGCAAATAAAGCTAAGAGGTACGAGCAAAAACCTCACAAAAGCAATACGAAGAAATAAGACTTGAGAAAATAGTAAGGCTCAAACTCATAACAGAAAGTCTCAAAAATTGCATTAATATAAAGCGGCTAAGTCAAAAACTAAGTACTAAACTAGTACTTAGCCGCATAAGTATTTACATTTTTATGGTGGCCCTAAGTTGTCAGTTGGGGACTTTAGAGTTTCAAATTTACTCCCGATGGAGCTGGGAGTAACCACACCAATCCAATTAAAAAAAAGAGTGGGGATAATTTCTTCATTCTTGAGGAGGAGGAGAACCGGCTTCTTCTTCTAAAGGAACGTCAGATGCTTCCTGGGCTCCATCAGCTGGAGAAAGTTCAAGACCCCGCTGGGTCTTCTCCATAGCTTCTTCAGATTTAGCAATCTGGGCAGCAAGGTCAAAGCCCTCTCGGCCCATTTCTATCAACGTATCATGGCGAGCACTCATGTAAGCCAAACTTAAGTCGACGATTGTCGCCTCTTCAAGGTCTCCATAGTCCTTTGACCATGTCTGAATCTCAGCCTTCAAGCTATCATTCTCAGCTTCAGGGGCTTCAAGGGCAACCATCAAAGGAGCAATTGATTCCTCTAGAGTCTGAACTTTCACCTGGGCTTCACGGAGATCCTCTTGAGTTTGGGAGAGGTTCCGCACAAGTTCACCAGAGTATTCCTCTTTATGTCCCAGCATATGCTTCAAGTTCCTGATTTCCTCTGTAGCCTTTGACAATTTCTCAACAAATGTATACTCGAGAACAACTTTGTCCTTGTTAACCTGGCTGCAGGAAGCTCTTTCCACTGCCAATTCTGTTGTGACAATCTTCAGCTGCTCCTTCAAGGTATCTCTCTCATCCTCTAAAGCATCCATTTCTATTCGAAGACTATCATATTGTGCCTTTGAATCCTCAAGCTCACGTAGCTCTTTCAACTCGTTCTCTGAGTTCGAAATTCTCTTCATAAGCTCTAAGCCAATAAGGTGCATGTATAAAAACAGCAAAACAATCAAACCTGTTAAACTGTTATTCAAATAAAACTGAGCATACAAAAGTATTCTTTCAAAAGCATACCTTTAAAGAATTATGCACCACTTTGTTGGCTCAAGTAAGAGTTGAGTGGCTGTCAATTTTGGCCCTCTCTTCAGAGCCGATTAAAGGCTTGAGCCATACTTCAGGCTCACCAAACTTCTTGAAAAGGCTTCCACCGGCTGGAACCTCAATTACAACCCTCCGCATCTCCCTGCTGGAAGACCCTACTTCTACAAAAGAAGGCATGGAAGCAGGAACGGAGGGGATAGCGACAGACACGGACGGACAAGGAGCCAAAAGAGCCACGGGCACATCAATAGAAACAGATGGATGAGAAGCTGAGGAAATAACAAGTACGGATGGAGAAGCAACAGCAAAATCGGGAAAAATGGTAGCTAGCGTAACATTATCAGGGTCAAGTTCAAACCCTTCATGGAAAAGACGCTCGGCAGGATCTCGAACCGGGGACTGAGACTCATCCCGGGAGAAAGAGGGCCGGATCGCCGACACTGAAGGAAAAGGATCAGGAGCAGACTCATCATCTGAAACTGCTCGCCTTCTTCTCGACCGGTGCACTAAAGCACCCTCTCTTTCATCTTCATATTCCCATCCAGAACGGGGATCACAAACTTTCCTCTTAGAAGAACTGACTAAAATATTCTGAGCATGAGATAATGATATCTTTGGGAGTGATGAAGTAGGTGCCCCACAGGCAGAAAACCCTATCGAAAGAAGGAAAGAGTTAACAAAAAGAACTCAGGTAAAGTAGGAAGTGAGAAAAACTCCACTTACCGGGGGTCTTGACAATCCAATTGAACTTCATGGAAAAGAACTTCCAAGACCTTTCTTCGACAGGAGCTGCAGATAACATTTTTTCTACCCAACTACGAATATCGGAGACATTCTCGACGGTATTCATAGTTGCTGAAAAATAAGGGAAAAACAAATGCGGTATTAAAAACGCAATTTAACTTTATGTAAAGAAAACAGGTACGAACCAAAGTACTTACGTGCACGGTTCCACTTCTCAGGGAAGGGAAGATTGTTTTCACCCACTAAAACAGTAGTGGGAACGGCAACGTACCTAAGGTACCAACCTCTATCCTTGTCATCACCAGGGGTTACTAAAACTCTCTTACTCCAAGCAGCCAAAGTAAAAACCCCATGAAGAAATAGAGCAGGTGAATATAGATGAATCAAATGATGAAAGGTGAAAGGAACAGAAACTTTAGAAGCCAAAACTCTCAGGAAAGAAACAACACGCCAGACTAAAGGACCAACTTGTCCTAGGCATATATTGAAAAAATGGCAAAACTCAATAATAACAGGGTCGATGGGAGGTTGAAATCTAGTGTAAAAGGATAAGTGTAGACATACAAAAAACCCTCCTTGTAAGACGTGATCCTTTGGTTATTATTTGGCACAAGAATGGGAACATTAGACTCCCAAGAGAATTCCCTACGGATAAGAGGAATATGACCTACAGTAATAATGGTCGCATACTTCTCTACACTATCTTGAGAAGAAGCCTGTTCGACGATAGGAGAATTTTCCCTTGGGAAGATTATCTCAGCAGGAATGATTTCGTCAACTTTTGGTTCACGAATATCATCCTTACTCTTAGAAGCAGATTGAGAAGACCTAGCTCTAGGAGACAGTAAAGATCTAGCGGAAGGAGGAGAAACCAAAGAGGAAGAAGAATCCCTAGTGGAGGCAGATCCTAAACTCCTCAATCGGCCACCTCTCCGGCTCCTAGATGGAGCAAAAGAAGATGCCAATGTTTCAACATTGATAACCTTTTTAGGTTGACCAGATGAAGACATATTTATGCAAGCTAAGGAAATTTCTTCACCAAGGAAAAATCAAATTATAGAAGTGTTTCGTGAAAGAAAAGGAAAGAAGACAACTATTTATACCTAATGGCAACCGTCAAAACATGGAAAAATAATGATGGAAAGTCATAATTAAGGGTGTCACTTCAGGACTGATGCGGCTGCAAAAAGGCCTTAAAAACGCCGAATTGTTGCAGAGCCAATCAAAGAGAGACACGTGGAAGGAGCATTAAATGGAAGTGATGCACGACGAATGCGTTCAAGAAAGGATACAATGTTTTAGAACAAAGCGTCGGCAAAATATTCCCTCCATAAATACGTATCCACTTACCAAGTATTATACGTCAAATATATGGCAAATGGGGGGACTATCTGTATTGGTAAAAAAAATAATAGCTTTACATGTAGGCAATATCTGGATGACTCACCCAACTATGTGGACCAAAGAAAACAGCACATGTGGAGGTAAAGATACACGGAGCCACGGGATAAAAGAGTTACGGTCAGCATATTTTTTAATATAACATCCACGAGAAGATTATAGAGAGACACGGTCGAAATGAATATAGACAAAGCAATAGGCATGTACGAGATTAACTCAACAATCACGGAATTGATTCATCAACCACGAGTGTATCAGCCACGGGAAAGCTAATGAAGAAGAAGAGATGCGGTCATAGAGCACCCAAACGAAGCCACGGATAAGATTCGAGAATCAACAGTTAATGATTCACACGTTACGTAATTCTTAAAATAACAGTTACGATTCACCTTTGTAACGCCTCACTAATGCAATAATTAGTCATTAATGAGCAATCATTAAAGGAATCAAAACGTTGTACTAGGAAAATCCCTATATAAAAGGGAAGAAATGTAACAAACAAGATCATCTGAATTCTCGAATACAAACTACTTTACTTCTTGCACTCTATATTTCTATCAATTTACTGTTTCTTTATTCGTTATTTTAATCATTCGATTATCAGTAACCCGAGTTTATCTTAAAATAACTTTGGTCAACGAATCTTATTCTTTGGTTAAACAGTGAGGCCGAGGGCCTATGTTGTGAAGATATTATGGGATCGGGCTGCGCGTCGTTTTATGTTATACTATTTTTTATGACTGAGTGAGACCGTGTGCCTGATTTGTGAAGACATGATATGGGATTGGGCTGCACGCCGCATCATGTTATTGATAGGCCGAGTGCCAGAGTGATTGATACCATGATTTGGCTTGTTATAGCGCTAGGGATGTAGGAGCCCTTCTGGAGTCTGTACATCCTCAGTGAGCGCAGGTACTTATTGAGTGCGAGTGCCAAGTGCCGAGTGATGAGTGATTGGGAGGCATAAGTGACTGTGAGGCATGGTGAGTGACTGATTCTAAGTGATGTTATGCCCGAGGGGCAGTTTATTATTCATGTTTTTTCCCGAGAGGCTACTTATGATTCATATCATTTTACACTAAACTTCTTGGACATTTTAATGAAATTGTTAGAAATTACATTTTTCAAAGGATTTTCACTGAAATCGGATTTTTAAGCGTAATGATTTAACGTATACACCGTTGGAAAGAAAGATTGTGCTTATTATAAATTGATGAATTGATCTTATGTGTTTCTTACTGCTCAGACATTATTTACTTTCATTACTACTGAGTTGGCATACTCACATTACTCCCTGCACCTTGTGTGCAGATCCAGGTGCCAGGGAAGAGTGAGTAGTCTATCTGTTTCTAGAGACTTCTCGGAGATTTGCAAGGTAGCTACACGCGTCCGCAGCCCTGCTTTCTCCTTCTTACTTTTATGTAGTTTATTTTTCAGACTTGTAAATTTTCTTTAGATGCTCATGACCAGTGACTCCGGGATCTTGGGGTTATATTTAACATTTGGTGTAGCTTTATCTGATTAAAAAATTATTAAATGAAACCTTTATGGGTTATCAGTTTAGTAATGATATAAATGAAAGATTCTTTACATTTTGAGTGTTAATTTGGCTGGCCTAGTTCCATGATAGATACCATCACAACTAGTTTAGGTTTGGGGTCGTGATAGCGCGTTTGGACCGTTGTCAGCGGCAATGTTTCGCTGCAACGTTTGGTGACCGCTGACCGCGAAATTCTGACCACTACAACGAAATGTTATCAGCTTGCCCAATTTTCCAGACTTGATCCTTCACTTCATCCACCAAATCCTACACCAACTTCACAACAGGTTAGCCCATACAAAACTATTCTAATAAAAACAAACAAAAAGAAAGAAAACAAAACACTTGGGTTGCCTCCCAAGAAGCGCCTGATTTAACATTGCAGCACGACGCATGTTACCATGTTCAATTAAATTTCAGCAAAGACACCACGTGGCTATCTTCAAATTTTCCCAAATAATGTTTGACCTGATGAACATTCACACTAAAAATTTCAGCATTCTTGTTTTTTAGATCAAGGGAATAAAAGGGTGTAACTAATACCATCTCGAACGAACCACTCCACTTTGACTTGAGTTGGCCTGGGAAGAGACGAATCCTTGAGTTGAAAAGTAACACCAAGTCTCCCACTTTGAATTCCCGATCCTTAGCATATTTGTCGTGCAAATACTTTATTTTCTCCTTGTACAAGGAAGAGCTTGCATAGGCATGGAATCTAATCTCATTGAGCTCATTAAGGTGATCAACACGAAGATTTGCAGTGATGTCCCAATCCAAGTTCAACCTCTTTAAATCCCAAAGTGCCTTGTGCTCCAACTCAACAGGAAGGTGACATGCTTTGCCATACACTAACCGGTATGGTGACATACCAATCGGGGTCTTGAAGGCCGTCCTATATGCCCAAAGTGCGTCATCAATATTTTTAGACCAATCGGTCCTATTAGCATTCACGGTCTTGGAAAACAAGTTCTTGATTTCCCGATTTGAGACTTCAACTTGCCCACTGGCTTGAGGATGGTAAGTAGTGGACACTTTGTGATTTACCCCATACTTAGCAAGCAACGAATCAAAGGCTCGATTGCAAAAATGAGATCCCACGTGCCTAGATGTAACACGACACTCGATGCCTGAATATATGTGACCGAGCGAACTAACTGGTTAGCGGAATCAACATGTGATATCATAACACACTGAATGCAGAAGATAAACTAACACATGCTGATATATTGAAAGTGTAAATGATATAAATAAAAGTGCGGAAATGCTAATACAATTCTGAAACATATATATAACCAACATGGCTTAATATGAAAAGCCTACGACTCTGTCTATCGATTACTCTAGTGTATGAAGCCTCTAATGAAGTACTGAAAAACATTAATTGTCAAAAATTACTGAAGATTGTAAGGTAATGATAGTTCCCCGAACAAACTGGGGATCACCAAATAGCTTGTACGAGAATCCTAGCGCTCTGAATCGTCAACCTCTAAATCATTACCTGCATCGAGAGATGCAGACCTCGTGCAAAAAGGGATGTCAGTACATTTTAATTGCACTAGTATGTAAAGAAAATGAAAGAAATAATTATAATTGCTGAGATGAAATGATAACTAATAACTGGTAACTGTACTGATAGCTGATAACTAAACTGATAACTGGTAACTGAAATGATAACTGATAAATGAACTGAACAAAGGAAGTAAGGATATGAATACTCCCTCTTCTGAATGATGAACAACCTGCTTATCTGAAAATAAAATTGCGGCCTCAGTCCCAATATATATATATATATATATATATATATATATATATATATATATATATATGTGTGTGTGTGTGTGTGTGTGTGTGTGTGTGCACAAACTGCGGCCTCAGGCCGAAGTATACATATACATAACTGCGACCTCAGGTCCAAAAATGCATAAAGCATAAACTGCATCCTCAGGCCGAAAGATGCATAAATCATATAAACTACGACCTCAAGCCCAAATATAGGTTGTCAACATTCATGAAATGACAATCATACTGAAATACATGATACTAAAATACTGAACCATGTTGAGTTACATGACACTTGAATGTTGAATAGAGCTAGACTGAGACATGTATTCATGAACTGCTTATAAAAATTGAAACTTCAACTATTTATGATCTGCTGAGTAATCTAGACTGAGACTCATGGGCATCAAACCCAAGTCAATATTGATTACGCACTGATTTCACAACGTTCAGAATGAAAGTCATGAATGAGTTACGAAGCTAGAGAATAGAAGTTTTGCAACTATTCAAGGAACTAGGCTTCACTATATTTCTGAGGAAATTGGTAACGTGGTAAAACAAAACATAGTGTAGGGAGAATCATTAACATTTCCAAACATAGAGAGTTAGCTTCACATACCTTAACTTCCTGCTGTTGAGCATAATACAACGTTTGTAAACTCTTTCAACTTTAATCTATAGCAATACAAGTCAAAGGGATTCCATATTAGCTATGATACTCATGTTTCAGTAACTTAAACATTTTATCAAACACTTGGTGAGATAAAGCTTCATAGTCCTTATTAATGGTGTCTCTACACCCAGTAACACATTCTCTTTCTCCTAGGGGTAAATTCTAAAGTCTCAAATGGTTATAATCGACATTATTCTTTATCACCCATAAAGCAATACAACACCCTCAACCACTAATCAACAATTAACACACCCAACCTATAACCGTTCATGTTTTTCTGTCAAACTCATCAACTCATATATCATGAACTAGGGTCTATTATTACTAAATCAATGTTAGAATCAATTAGAGGGTGAAGCCATTACCTCTTTGAAGTTCAACCCCCTTGAATTCGAGTTCTAGGTTTCCTTCTCTCAACAATGATGTCCCAATCGAATATCTAATGATATGGAGGGTTTACCCATGTTATTAAGATGTTGAGGAATTGAAATAAACTTATGATCACCATTAGAACTTACCTTGGATAGTAGAAGGACTCTTAAGGAGTTAGGTTTTTGAGAGCTTTCCCTTCTAGAGCAAGTTTTTATGTTTTGGGTTGTGGGGGACGAAATATGGTTAAAAAAATGACTTCCCGCGTCATCCACCACGACCCAGTAGGCCTGACCGTGGTCTCGAACGCGATAAATATCTTGAGCACTGCTTCACGACCGCGATCGCGGTCGGGCGCGGCAGTTACATAGTGCTCTGTAAAACGAGCATAACCTTTTGCATAGAGCTCTGTTTGGGCACCACAATATATCATTAGAAAGATATTTCAAAGGCCTACAACTTGCATGCTTTGTGTTTTCCCAAATTCCTTACACAGTTTCACTAAAACCTGCTGGAAGACAGACCTTCTGCAAACTTAGTCGATTTTGGTGAATCTTATGCCCCTCAATTTCAATCTTGATTTTGAAACAAGTATTTTCACCCATACTCATATCTATAGGACTTCATATGTATAATATAAACTTACTACTCATTAAACACATTCATATCTAAGCCAAATTTACGGGGTGTTACATTATCTCCCATCATTCGTTCTCGAATAATTGTCCTGACTGTAACTCCTGCTAACTTCGAACCTTAAACGGGTCTAGGGGAAACATGAACTTTCATTAACACTTGCATACTAAACTGAATGAATACATGATTACTGACTTGTTGATATACTGAACTTAATGACTGCTTCATTGACTTAATATTGGTCTGTCATGGATACATGAATACAAAACTAACATGGATATTTTAATATTGAACTGGCACCAATATTTCAGAATTAAACTAACATCAATATCAGAGTACTAAGTTGGCATGAATATCTAAGTATTGGACTGAATTGAATATCGGAGTATTGAACTGACATGGGAATCTAAGTACTGGAAACTTGAATATTATAACATGACACGTGAAATACTGGTTGTACCACCACTAATTCTGGTTGCAACTCCAACTCGTAAGCTAATTGACCGATCCTTCACAAGATTCTATATGGCCCAATATAGTAGGGACTATGCTTTCCCTTCTTCTGAAATCTCATAATGCCTTTCATAGGCGAAACTTTCAGAAACACCCAATCACCAACTTGAAACTCTAGGTCTCTATGCCGCACGTCCGAATAGGACTTTTAGCGGATCTGAGTCGTCTTCAAACGCTCTTGAATCAACTTAACATTCTCTGTAGTTTGATAGACAAAATTTGATCCAAACAACTTTGTTTCACCAACTTTGAACCAACCAATTGGCGATCTACACCTTCTCCCATACAGAGTCTCGAACGGTGCCATCTTGGTACTAAAATGGTAGGTGTTATTATAAGCAAGCTCAATGAGAGGTATGTGATCATCCCAATTACTTTTAACATCAAGGACATATCCTCAACCGTTTAAATAATGCGCTCTGCATGACCATCTTTTTTAGGATGAAAAACTCGTGCCTAATCATTTCTGAAAGAACTTCTATCATGATTTTCCCTCATTAAGTCAATCTATGTCTGGAACACATAATTTGTCTCGGTACCTCAAAGTACCATCATCTCCCCTTATTCAAAATCCATCGTCTTATACTTATGAATTTCCTCTTTTAACTGCAACGCATAGGGATCATCAAATTGTTTCTCCTTCTCTTTGGCTACTAAGGGGGAACAAGTCCTGTTATAGACAACAACTCCGTAATCTTCGGAGTCCGAAGTCGAACTCCTCTTGGCTGGTGAACTTCTTTCGCCGGAGTTCGCTTACCTACCTCAATCATGAGTTATACTTCCCACACTTGATTATCTTCTTAAGCACTTCCTGAAAACAATTATAGTAATATTGTGAACTAAGTCTTTGACATGTACTGTAAATTTTAGAGTCCCGTGCAATGGCACTACCCTCATAACACATAAATAGGCACGATTTTATAGCTTTTCTGTTATCACTTTATCATCAATAACTAAACTCGGTGATCATTCTACTCACTTTGTGTTTCTTACACATGCTAGACATAATCCCTATGCTAATTATAAAATTTTCCCTCATTACCAAACTGATTTTCTTTTTCATATCAAACGCTAACTATTCGAGTTTAATCTGGACTTATTGATGGTTTTCACATCACCTCTTAGACTAAAGGTCTTATACTTGCGGATCCTTCCCCTTTATTTTTGTTGGGATCTAAATAACTTTCCTTATTGTTTGCAATTCTTTGCACTCTACATCAATGACGACTCATCTTCCAACTTACTTCTGAGATATCTTTCTTACTAGGAAAAACTAAATTATTCACTTAATGGAAAGCTAATGTATTCAAAACTATCATACACAATCTTAATAATTTAACTCTGCTCACACTGTCAATCTTGGAGAAACCACATTTTGATAATTCCTAAAGGCTATTCTTCAATATTTTTCTCTCTTATTGCTAGCAAATTGTTTTTCCCACTATCCTGTACTTCGGATTTAACTAAAACTCTTCGGTTTCTAACACACATTCGGTATTTCAAATTGTCATCCACTCACTAGAGTTAACCTGGCTAAGTAAATTAAATTGTACCTCTAGCAGCTCTACTGAAAGTGATAATTCACTGTATCTACTCAAACATACTTACTATTCTTTTACTAACCACCTGCTAGCGTCATGTGGTTCATGTTATTCTTTGAATAACTAAAGTGAAGCATAAGGTTATTTCTAACTTCCCTTACCATCCGACCCTGTTCTATGAACATGGATCATACTTAGAGAAAGTTCATCTGTCTTAAACAAAATTGGAATATCTAACCCCAAATTTTCTATACACTTCAAAATCATTTCCGACTATAAACGTCTGGAGTAAACACTTAGTCACATAATCTAAGGGGGGGCTGTCTTATCTTTTATCTCACAGTAGTAGTGGCTTCCTACAGTAGTTCACTAACGTGGTACTTTCTAATTCTGATTTGAATAAACCTAAACAACTTAGAATCATTCCCTAAAATTCAATGTCTCTTGCTCTTGGTTCTCATCTCGTACATCATATTATTCTTAGCTATATTTTCCCTTAGGCTATTTTCTGTCCAAAATTATAGTGATCAATTCCTTTGCCCGCTACGATTGAATTCTTAACCTGATACACCGTAGGGTCTGACATACAGATACGCTGTCATACACATCTGATAAATCAATTCATGCACCGTCTGGTGAGTCTTGTGCCTTAATCCCTAAAACATGCGAAGATTTTGCTATAATCAATGTTACTTACATTTTCTTTTAGCGCCCATAGGCATCACCGTATACTCACCAGTCACTAGAATTTTGATACAATAAAATTGGAGATCTGGTAATTGAAAAACTAATAACTGGCATACTGAGTAACCATAAACTTGATAACTTAAATATTGTATAACTTGTAATTTGAGGTAAAGTGACAACCATAGAACATGATAACTGCTTTTGTTCTTTCTGCTAAGGTTATGCTCTAATCTGTACTACTACCCATTGCATCCCACTTTTAACATCACCTCAAGTCTCATTTGATACTAATGTACTCCATAATTATACTCCAATGGGGAAATCATCCTCTCTAGAACCTTGTATTTTTCTTGCCCGTCGCATGGGTATTCGATACATCTAGAATTCGATGGAAAGAGAAGCTTATCTATTGCTCTAAGCTTCATGGAGCGATCTAGAGTAGAAAGAAATTAGACAACCCTGGTTGTCTTGGAAGTTAATCATTTATATGAGTGGCCTTCACACATATATAAAGGAAACTCCACTGGACACGGCTTCATAGACTCCCTAGGACTCTTGAACCAAGTGCTCTGATACCTAGCTTTGTCACGCCACGTACCTGAGCCTTGACGTAACACGGCACTCGGTGCATGAATACATCTGGCCGAGCGAACCAACTGGCTGGCTGAATCAATATGTGATATCATAACATACTGAATGCAGAAGATAAACTAACACATGATGATATACTGAAAGTATAAATGATATAAATCGAAGTGCGGAAATAATAATACAATTCTGAAATATATTTATAACCAACATGGCTTAATATGAAAAGCATGCGACTCTGTCTAACTGTTACTCTAGTCTATGAAGCCTCAAATGAAGTACTGAAAAACACTGACTGTCAAAAATTACTGAAGATTGTAAGGTAATGATAGTTCCCCAAACGAACTGGGGATCACCAAATAGCTGGTACGAAAATCCTAGCGCTCTGAATCGTCAACCTGTAAATCATTACCTGCATTGCGAGATGCATACCCTGGGCAAAAAGGGACGTCAGTACATTTGAATTACACTGGTATGTAAAGCATTTGAAAGAAATAACTATAATTGCTAAAACTGAAACTAAGCTGATAACCGAGATTTGATAATTGATAACGGAAATGAAATGATAACTAATAACTGATAACGTAACTAATAGCTGTAACTGAACTGATAACTGGTAACTGAAATGATAACTGATAAATGAACTGAATAAAGAAAGTAAGGATGTGAATACTCCCTCTTCTGAATAATGAACAACCTATTTATCGGAATATTAAAATACAGCCTCAGGCCCAATACATATATAGATGTGCGCAAACTTCGGCCTCGGGCCCAAGTATACGTATACCTAACTGCGATCTCAGGTCCAAAAATGCATAAGACTGAATACATAGAGAGACACTTAAAGTTGGCACGATTTTTCATTTAGACACCTGAGCTTAAGGATGTTCCTATTGAGCACTTATACTACCCGAAACCTATTCCAATTAAGCACTTTTTTGACAATCAGCCAAACATACAAAGTTTGTGCAATGCACTCGCTGCTGACGTGGTGAATGATGAATAAAAAAAGAAAATATATTATTTTGAGTAAAAAAAAGGAAAAACTATGGTGTTCTTCACTATTTTCATGTGTGTTCTTGTTCCAAGCACGATTTTGATCCAAATTTTTAAGAGAAACGCCTCCAAATTTGTTATAACTTTAGCTAAAGATTACCCACGACGACCCGAAGACAACCCCAATATTAATTTCTCAAACTTTCATCAAATCAAGTAACCCATTTTAAACCTTCAAGCTTTTTAAATACCCCATTAATGGTGTTTTGATTTGAAATGAAGAACTCGGACTCATTTCAGTTTTAATCAATATGGGGGGGGGGGGCTCCTTCAGCCATGGAGGTTAGAGAGGAGGGTGGCGGAGGATTTGGTGGTGAGGAGGGGGGAGCTTGGC
>ML250498.1:97211-117012 GCA_005239495.1 Nicotiana undulata
GGGGGGGGGGTGGAGGCCCTTGTAGAAAAGTGACGGATGGAGATGGGTGGGGTGAAGAAGAAGGGTTCGGCCATGGGGGTTAGAGAGGAGGGTGGCAGAGGATTTTGTGGTGAGGGGGGGGAGCTTGGCCGCGGCTGGTGGTGGAGTGAAAGAAGAAGAAGAAGAAGAAGGAGGAGGAGGAGAAAATAAATCAATCCTGGAGGCACAACAATGGTGAAAGTGGAGGAGGGAATGGTGAAAATGGTGGTGGAGAGAAAGAAAAAGAAGAAGAATAAAAAGGAAATAAAAAAAAATTCTGTTTTGGGGGGTCTTCACGCACCTATATTGATTGAAACTCACTTTATCTGCCAGCTCAACAACAAATGCTTAATTGGAATAAGTTTCAAATAGTATAAGTGCTCAATAGGATCACCCTTGAATTTAGCTGTCTAAATGAATGATCATGCCAACTTTAAATGTCTCTGTTTGTATTCGGCCAATGCATAAATAATAAACTACGGCCTCAGGGCCAAAGATGCATAGAGCATATAAACTGCGGCCTCAGGACCAAATACATGTGTTCAACATTCAGGAACTTAGAATCATACTGAAATACATGATACTGAAATATTAAACCATGCTGAGTTACATGATACTTGAATACTGAATAAAGCTAGACTGAGACATGTATTCATGAACTGCTTATGAAAATTGCAACTTCAATTGTTTATGACCTGCTGAGTAATCTAGACTGAGACTCATGGACATCAACCCAAGTCTATATTGATTAAGCACTGATTTCACAACGTTCAGAATGAAAGTCATGAACGAGTTACGAAGCTAGAGAATAGAAGTTTTGCAACTATTCAAGGAACTAGGCTTAACTATATTTCTGAGGAAATTGGTAACGTGGTAAAAGAAACATAGTGTAGGGAGAATCATTAACATTTCCAAACATAGAGAGTTAGCTTCACATACCTTAACATCCTGCTGTTGAGCGTAATACAACGTTTGTAAACTCTTTCAACTTTAATCTATAGCAATACAAGTCAAAGGGATTCCATATTAGCTATGATACTCATGTTTCAGTAGCTTAAACATTTTATCAAACACTTGGTGAGAATAAAGCTTCATAGTCCTTATTAATGGTGTCTCTACACCCAGTAACCCATTCTCTTGCTCCTAGATAAATTCTAAAGTCTCAAATGGTTATAATCGACATTATTCTTTATCACCCATAAAGTAATACAACACCCTCAACCAATAATCAACAATTAACACACCCAACCTATAATCGTTCATGTTTTTCTATCAAACTCATCAACTCATATCTCATGAACTGGGGTCTATAATTATTAAATCAATGTTAGAATCAATTAGAGGGTAAAGACATTACCTCTTTGAAGTTCAATCCCCTTGAATTCGAGTTTTAGTGTTCCTTCTCTCAATAATGATGTCCCAATCGAATATATAATGATATGGAGGGTTTACCCAAATTCGAGTTTTAGTGTTCCTTCTCTCAATAATGATGTCCCAATCGAATATATAATTATATGGAGGGTTTACCCATGTTAAAAAGATGTTCCACCATTAGAACTTACCTTGGATGGTGGAGGGACTCTTAAGGATTAAGGGTTTTGAGAGCTTTCCCTTCTAGAGCAAGTTTTTATGTTTTGGGATTGTGGGGAACAAAATAGGGCTATAAAATGACTTCCCAAGTCGTCCACCATGCCCCAATAGGCCTGACCGCGGTCCCAATCTCGGTAAATAGATGGAGCACTGCCTCATGACCACAGTCAGGTGCGGCGGTTACGCGCTGCTCTGTAAATCGGGCATAACATTTTTCACAGAGCTCCATTTGGGCTCCACAATATATCGTTGGAAAGATATTTCAAAGGCCTAAAATTTTCATGCTTTGAGTTTTCCCAATTCTTTACACATTTTTACTAAAACCTGTTGGAAGACAGACCTTCTCAAATTTAGTCGATTTTGTCGAATCATATGCACCTAACTTTCCATCTTGATTTTGAAACAAATATTTTCACCCTTACTACTCATTTAAAGCATTCAAATCTAAGCCAAATTTATGGGGTGTTAGATAACCCTAGTCATGAAGGCAAGAAATAGTGTTGGCAACCACTACATCGGAGAATTATGCATGAAATAGACTAAAAATCAAACACCAATCACAAATTCATCCTAATAGAAGACCCATTAGTTACCCACACTAGGGTTGGGCCACAACCCTAGCTTGAGGGTCTAGCTACTCATATTTAAAGAAGAAACTAAGATTGATGATGAAATTGAACCCATAAATGTAGATTACAAGAAGGAAATTTAAGAAATATTGTAAGAACTAAGCTAAAATTTCTCAAAATGGAATAAAACTATTGTTCACGTACTCACTCTAACAAGTGATACCCTAAAAATGAGAAAATGATGTATTTATACTAGCGATGCAGCTGATTGGCTTCCGCTGCAGCAGAATAATGACCGCTGCAACGTTTTTGGACTTTCAACAATCTCTGAATCTCCATTCCTCTCCCAGTGGAATTATGTTGCGCCGTAGAGATCTCTAAAATGCGGCAGCGGAAAAATGCCGCTGACCGCGTTAGTGTGAAAACATCAATTTACTAACTCTCTGAAGTTTGAAAGACGCTTCTAGTGTAATTTTGAACATTGTAGCGATGGAGGAAACGGTGCAGCGGAATTGCAGTGCGGTGCAGCGGAATTGCCTCAAAAACCTCTTCTCTAAAGTTTGGCAACGGGGCAACGATTGGAATTCCGCTGCAGTGGAATATTGGCATGGACATCGCTTCTGCTGGGCACTGGGATAATGCAAGATTCTGCTCCTTTTGAGTTTTTTTTAAGTCAATATCTTCAATTCAACTCAATTCCTGCAATTTAAACAACTTGCATCAAGTTTTAGGATTATCATACTCAATTTCGTCTCAAAACCTAAGAAAATGGGAGTAATCAATAGGTACAAATCACTAGTTATCAATACCTTGCAATCGCGAAGCAACAACTTCCATGCCTTAAAATCTCGTCGTGAAAGCGATTGACATCCTGTGAACGCGAAGGCCATCAAGTACCCAAACATCGCGGACACAACTTCTTAAACGCAAACGCCTTTCACAACTCGTTCTTGCCACATTCCTCTTCGCTAATGCGTGAACAAGAACGAGAACACATTGACTAAATATATTCAGCCCCAATTACTTATCCATGATCATGGAATTTTCAACGCGAACACGATGAACACCCATCTCATCTGCCAAAATACACATCATGATCGTGCCTGTGATCTCGCGATCGTAAGCTCAGTTGGAGCACATGAAAACGAGCAACACAAACTCATCCGAAATGATCCGAACCACATCTGAATGTCATTTGAGCCCCTTGGGACCCTATCCGAACATACCAAAAAGTTCCAAAACACAACAAGAACCTACTCGAGAAATCAAATCACTCGTAATAACGTCAAAAGCACGTATTACACCTCAAATCAAACTTAATGAATTTTTGAACTTTCAACTTCCAAAACTCATGTTGAATCATATCAAATCGATTCTGAATGACCTCAAATTTTTCATACAAGTTTCAAATGACATAAAAAATCTATTCTAACTCCTGAAACAACAATCCAAACCCGATATCCTCAAACTCAACTACCCTTAAAACTGATGAAGATTCTATAATTTTGAATTGCCAACTTTCGCCAAATAGTGCAAAAATCTATTAGAAGCCTCCAAATGCAAATCTGGTGTTACGCCCACGTCTAACATCACCATCCAGACCTAATAAAGCCATCAAAACCCCAATCCGAGGTACAATACACAAAAGTCAGGATAGATACATCAAAACCAGTCAAAGTTTCTTATTCTTTGATGTCATCTTGTTAAAGAAAAAGGATCACATGTCCCTTCGTGAGTGGGGTCAAGGACCAGTCAAAGTTTCTTATTCTAGTGGGATAGGGTCGTTCGCCTCGGTAGGATAGATACATATATGCTTCGTGTCGTTCGACTCTCGGCAATGCACATATTATGATGGGATCAGGCCGTTCGCCTCGGCAGGATTATGTACCACACTCTCATGGAAGCAGGCCCTTTCCCTCGGAAATATGATAGATGTATCTATGATTTGTGCCGTTTGACCCTCGGTAGTGCACATATTATGCTGGGATCAGGTCGTACGCCTTGGCATTGCTTTAAAATACTCTCATCGAATCGTGCGTAATATTTGACAACAAGTCAGTGTATCTGTGAGTCTTCCTGATTTGAATTATGACGATCTATACGGTGAGATCCATTATATATATATACATATATGCATGCTCCGGTTGAGGAGGACATTGCTAATTGAGAGCTTGAGTTTATTGTTGAGAGGAGGATTGAACCACGTATTAGTACTTGTTCATTTCATTTATTTACTCAGCCCCATATATGTTTACTTCATATTGTAAATGTCTTATTGGACTACTAGTAAGTGTCGTTATCGACCCCTCTTCACTATTTATCTGTGGTTAGGCTAGATACTTACTGGGTACGCGTTGATTAACGTACTACATTTGCTGCATATTTTCATGCAGGCATATATATGTGTGGTGGTCTTCTGGGCGCAGAGGCGAGGATGTTTTGGGGACTTACTATGAGCTGCATTTTATCTTATGGTATGCAACATGCAAAGTCTCCACTAGAGTTATTTATGTTCTCATGTCTAATTTGTCTTCCAGACAAATGTTGTATTTTATTAAATTTTTTAGTTGAAGCTCATGGACTTGTGACACCGGGTTTCGGAGATTCTTACAGGATTGTTCATTGTTGTACTTCATGTAAATTTTATCACTTACCCTGTAAATTCTATTTCATACTCTTTAATTAATGAATAATAATTATTGATTTCAAATACTAAAATTAGTAATTAAGTTAATCGTTCACAGTTGGCTTGGCTGACGGTGGTGTTAGGCGCCATCAGGACCTGTAGTGCATTTTTGGTCGTGACTGCTTGGTAGCAGAGCATTAGGGTCACTTAAGTCTCACGAGTCATGAGCAAGTCTAGTAGAGTCTTGAAGATCGTTAGGGGGACGTCTTTACTTATCTTTGAGAGCCTACAGGACCATTAGGAGCACTTTCACTCTTGATTCCTCATCGTGCAATTAGATTTCTTTGAGGCTTATGACTTTATATCATTCCTACTCACTCTTATATGATGTTCAGTGCTCGTGTCATTTGGGCATCGAGGAGTTGCAGTGGTACTACAGACGAGGAGCAGGGTGTTTCGGCCTGCGCATTTGAGCAGGTTATTATCGTCTTCTTGTGCAAGGAGGTTCTGTCATTTCAACTCAGTAACTGTATTTTTTATGGTTTTAAGGCTACGTGCATGTTGCTATGATGTCCAAATATTAATATCGCACAGTGTTCATGTACTTTCTGACAGATGTTGTATTTTATTAAATTTTCTAGTTGAAGCTCATGAACTTGTGACACCTTATTTCAGAGGTTCTTACGTGATTGTTCATTGTTGTAGTTCATGTAAATGTTATCACTTACCCTGTAAATTCTATTTCATACTCTTTAATTAATGAAAAATAAATTTTGATTTCAAATACTAAAATTAGTAACTAAGTTAATCATTCGCAGTTGGCTTGCCTGACGGTGGTGTTAGGCACCATCACGACCTTTAGTGCATTATTGGTCGTGACTGCTTGGTATCAGCGCATTAGGGTCACTTAGGTCTCACGAGTCATGATCAAGTCTAGTAGAGTCTTGTGGATCGGTATAAAGATGATTGTACTTATCTTTGAGAGGCTACATGACTATTAGGAGCACTTCCATTCTTGATTCCTCATCGTGCATTTTGATTTCTTTGAGGCTTATGACTTTATATCCTTCCTACTCACTCTTACACGATGTTCAATGCTCGTTTCATTTGGGCATCGAGGAGTTGCAGTGGTACTTCATACGAGAAGCAGGGTGTTTCTGCCTGGGCATTTGAGCAAGTTATTATCATCTTCTTGTGGAAGGAGGTTCTGTCATTTCAGCTCAGTAACTACATTTTTGATGGTTTCAAGGCTACGCGCATGCTGCTATGATGTTCAGACATTGTTATCGCATAGTGTTCATGTAATTTCAGACAGATGTTGTATTTTATTAAATTTCCTAGTTAAAGCTCATGGACTTGTGACACCGGATTTCGGAGGTTCTTACGGGATTGTTCATTGTTGTAGTTCGTGTAAATGGTATCACTTACCCTGTAAATTATATTTCATACTCTTTAATTAATGAAAAAAATTGATTTCAAATACTAAAATTAGTAATTAAGTTAATCATTCATAGTTGTCTTGACTGACGGTGGTGTTAGACGCCATAACGACCTTTAGTGAATTTTTGGTCGTGACTGCTTGGTATCAGAGCATTAGGGTCACTTAGGTCTCACGAGTCATGATCAAGTCTAGTAGAGTCTTGTGGATCGGTATAAAGACATATGTACTTATCTTCGAGAGGCTATGGGACTATTAGGAGCACTTCAATTCTTGATTCCTCATCGTGCAATTTGATTTCGTTGAGGCTTATGACTTTATATCCTTCCTACTCACTCTTATACGATGTTCAGCGCTCGTGTCATTTGGGTATCGAGGAGTTGTAGTGGTACTACAGACGAGGAGCAGGGTATTTCTGCCTACGCATTTGAGCAGGTTATTATCGTTTTCTTGTGAAGGAGGTTCTGTCATTTCAGATCAGTAACTGTATTTACGATGGTTTCAAGTTTACACGCATGTTGCTATGATATTCAGACGTTGTTATCGCACAATGTTCGGGTAATGGTAGGGTTCTTATCTATGTGTCGTGACAGTGAATAACTTGGAAGGAGGTTTTTTCTCGGTGCATGATTTAGAGGTTTAGCATTTTGTATCCGGTGGTGGAAAGGCAATCAGACTATGAATATTCAGGTTTGGGATGATTGAGTAACAAGACCTGGTATTTTGAGTGTGGTGGAACTTTCAATTGTCATGTGGTGTCATCGTCCTTGTTGAACGCGTGAAGGTTCCCCGGTGTAATGGTCTTCATCAATTTGCCTTCGGGGCAGATTATTGTGAAATGGTGCCGGAGAAGTAGTTGTAAGAGATAGCGGAGTGTAGTGATTTCAAAATCAAATAGTTATTTCCAATGTTTATGGCTCTAGAAGAATGATCTTCTAGGAGGCTTTCAGTCGGTGGCAATTTATTATCTCAAGTGTTACAGACATGGATTCGGATTTGAGGTAACAATTGGGAAGCGAAAGGCGATAAAGGACATGTGGGAGGTGTTTTGCGGTGGTTGAATTGCAAGGTCAATTATGAAAAGCAGAATTCAAGAAGTTGCTTAAAGGACATGGTTTAACCAAAGTGGGAGAGTGACATAGCAACATGTGGGTTTTGTAGTAGGATAGCCACACGCCTTGAGAAAGTTTAGACCAATTTGGGATTCATGGTGGACAATGACTAGGTCCACAGAATTTATTTGGATGCAATATGACTTCGAGTTTGGAATGTATTGCTGGACTTTTAGTTGATGCCAAAGGAAAGAAAACATCAGTGGTAATTTGAGAAAAGGAAAGAAAACGTTAGTGGTAATTCGAAGTATTGGTTGGATATTACGACAAAGGAAAGAAAACATCAGTGGTAATTCGACAAAAGGATTCGAGGAATGTGTGATATATATGGCCTTACCGATTCATGTTCATGTTTTGGAAAGACTCTGAGTTATTCTCTTGTGAGGGTTATGTACAAGGAAAAGAATTCGGTAGGCTACTTCTTTGAGCGGGTGTTTATGTGCTAACAAAGCACTAGAGTTTGGCTTATATCCAAGACCAAGTCAGAGCTGGTGACTCTCAACAGTGGCCTTAATGGGTTAAGGATTTTAAGTGTAGTGCCTAAGAACATGGAGTGTTCTATGTTATCATCGGGTATGCGGTGCAATATTGGAAGAAAGGAAGAAATATCTTCGGATTCACATAATGTCTTACAGAATGGGTGTACCGGTAGGGGTTGCGAATGTGCACACAAGGAGGGTATGAGATGGTTCGTGGGTTTTCTAACAACGGGGTCTCGTGAATGGGGTCACTCCGGATAAGTGCGGCTTTAGTTCATTATATTTTGAATGGGGCTATTATTATTTATAAGGCAAGTCCAGAGAAAATTAGAAGAAGTTGGTTCAGTTAACAATGGTTGAATTGGCATAATGGTGGCAATGATCAGTTCCTTCAGCCTGTTGAGTTATACAGGTAATTTGTGGCGGTATGTGTGAATCTGGACAACCACCATAAAATGATTAATTTGGTAGGTATTTGATTCTAATGGCCTTGTGGTGTAAATGGATTTCGGAAGAGTTATGGCAGTTTAGATCACGACTTGAGGTTTGTATTTTCGGTGGCAGGGCGTTCAGTCGTGTGTTGCAATGGTTCTCCTGAATTAAGTTAAGTGAAAGGTTTCCATATGATGGAGTGTTTATTTTATTAGTGTTTCAACAATTATGGAATTTTTGTACTATCACATATTGGCATGTTAGGTGCAGTGAGCGGCATGGGAATTGAAAGTTGAGGTTCAAGGTTGCAGTTCGGTGTTGACAAAAATGTCGCGAGCTCGGATGAGCAGGAAAGAGTTCAGATGTTTAAAGTTAGCTTGCATCTTCTTTAGTGTCAACTGGGAACAGTGTGATGTGTAAGAGGCTTTATGTATTGACTTGTGGACCCTTGGTTGGCCTTACCAAATTAGTACGGTTGGTAGCGTAGGGGTGCAGACTTTGCTGCCTGGTGAAAAAGGTCGTGGGAGTGTATCCTACAGAGAAATGTTTATAAGTGTGATATGTTAGTCACATGATTGTTAAGGATGGACACCAAGTATGGAAATTCTGGCACTGCCGATAATGTGGGAATTTATGCATGAAGGGCGCTCTATTCATTGGTCGTAGACTCTAGAAGTTTGTTGCGGATTTGACGGTTGTTCTTGTATGTCATAGGAAAAGGTTATTGTGGATCCTTGAAAGGTTATTAGCCCAGCACGGTACGACCATATTTGGCTTAAGGTCTGCTAATGGGTCTAAATGTGGATGTGTGCTCTACACTGGGCCTTTTGTGTTCTATCAGCATAACATTTCTTATAGGGGAGTATTCTTGCATTGGATGTTATTTTCATCGTCACCTATTTCATGTAATACTTGATTGTGCCATTTGGGTTGGGAGACAACTTGATTATTCGCACATGTGTTGGGGTCCCGCATAGCGGTGGTGTTATGTGAGCAGGATGGCTTTCGACATACAGATCATATATCGCACCTTGGTTGTGCTTGAGTTTTGTAGTGTATGGCACTACCCATCTCCCCAGGATTTGTACTATGCACTTTGCTTACTTGTGGTTGATATTCGGAAATTTCATAAGTATACGCGTTACGACTTGCTGTGTGTTTCCTTTAGATTATTATGTGTGGATCGGGTGGCAAGCTGCCACGGGTTCATTGTTTGGATTGGGTGGCACGCCTCCACGAGTATGTTGTTTGTATCAGGTGGCACGCTGCCACGGGTATCATGGTTGGATCGGGTTGCACGCCGCAACGGTATCATATGCGGATTGAGTTACTTGCCGCAACTGTGTGATGTAGAGTACCCCTATATCTATTCTTGTGTGTTTTGTTCCTCATTTTCTAAGGAAGGTTCATGGCATCTTTTCAGTTGTCTATTTAGTCACGTGGGTTGAGTAGTTCCTTCCAGGGCTCATTTTCCTTATGTATCACATTCGAGTATGTATCTTTTTGACACATTGGTTCATTATATGAGTCATTTGGTAGTGTCTGAGATAGCTTATTTTCTGAGCGATTGGTACTGGGCGAGACGTGGGATTAGAGTGATTGGAGTTAGGAAGAGTATATTAAAGAGCAAATATCGTAATTCAGTTCAGAATGAAGTAATGGTTATTGTCAGAAGGAAAAACTCCATGATTTGTGATTCAGGGGTGGTTATTAGTTTCTATACATCTTTTTCGCCGTGGCAGTATTGCGAGAGTTGAAACAAGGCTTATATTTTGTTATAAGGTATGCCACGGACTTCCGGTCAGTGGAAACTTCAGTAGTTGTACTTGGGGGAGATTGCCTTGGGAAAATTTGTTATGTGGTACATGGTGTGATTTCCGCAGAGAAGCATGGTCACGTTGGGTTCGGTGTATGGTGATTGATACGGTGTTCTTGAGTTAGAATCTGGTATCGTGGAGAATTTGGGATGCTGGAATTTGGTTCTAAACCTTCTTAGCTAAGGTAGCAGGATGGATCTTCAATCTGGATCTAGCTAGTGTGCTCAACTGGATTTTGGTGGAACAGGTAGGTGCACGAGGTGTTAAATAATGATTTTGGACAACTTCGGCGCAGTTCTTAGCACGTTCGAGGACGAACGTATGTTTAAGCGAGGGAGAATGTCATATCCTAACTGGTCGTTTTGAGCTCTAGCAAGTCGTTCAGCGGTTTGGGGCCTTGCGAAGCTTCACTTTAGGTATTATGACTTGCACATGTGGTCGGAATTTAATTTCAGGAAATTCAAAGTGCATTTGGAAAGAAAATTCTCATTTCGGAAGCTTTAAGTGGGAAGAATTTACTAAGGTTGGATTTTTTAGTATACGACCTTAGAATCGGGATTTTGAAAGTTCCAGGGTTCGTATGATTATTTTGGATTTGGGCGAAGGTTCGGATTAAGTATCGGATCGCCCGGGAGTACTTTGGCCCCTATTATGGAAAGTTGGCATTTTGTATGAATTTCATAAGTTTACGTTGAATTGGATATTGATGATATCGATGTCCGTTTGGGATCCGAACCTCGGAATAGATCTGTAGGGTAATTTATGTCTTAGGAATGCATCCGGGCGTTGATTTGGAAGTATGTAGGTCTTTTTGGCGTTAATTGGCGAAGTTGGGAAGTTGGAAGATTTTAGGAAGTTTGACAGGGAGTGGACTTAGCCCATTTCTCTCACATTTTCATTTGGTTGGGCGATTTTTGGAGCTCTTAGAGGCAAGACTTTCATCATCTGGCGAGGTAAGTAATTCCCACACATTGCAAGTTAATTACATGAGTTACATATGGAAGCATGAAATGTTTGTAGAAATTTGGGATTTTGAAGAAAAACCTAGAAATTGGTATTTTTTGATTTTGACCACGAAAGTTGACATGGAATTGGGAACAAATCATATATTTGAGTTTGTGGTGTTATGGGTGAATTATATCTTCGAAATTTTTCGGAATCCGGGCACGTGGGCTTGAGGCTGACTTTATTGACTTTTCGAGTGGAGTGGGAAATTGATATAAATTGAGTTATTATGAGTATTAGAGTATATATTTATGGATTTGTATATTGATTGACTAGTTTTGGAGCGACGTGCATCGGTTTAGAGTGTTAGAGTGGCAATTGAGCCGGATTATTGAACTTCAGAGCGAGGTATGTCTCTTGTCTAACTCTGTGACGTGGAAACTACCCCCTAGGTGTTGTAATTGATGTGTGCTACTTGTTGTGGTGGCTACGTACGTATTAGGTGAAGAGATTCGGTACGTTTCCACATTCATGTTATTGTCCGGGTAGACTCAGGTCGTGCCATGCTATAACTATACTAATTGAGTTATCTCTTGCTTATTAAATTCTTTTACTTAGCATTACTATTTGAGGCTAGACGGGTGTAGAGTGATAGACTTGCTATTGTATAGATTTGCGATGTTTCGTGACTAGCCGCGGAATAATTGTATTCTTCTTACGAATTTCTCCCGCATAATGTGCTCTCATTGAAAAGTTTCGTCAAAGCTCCTTATAACTCACATGTCCCTTCCTAAGTTGGGTCAGAAACCCGGCAAAGTTTCTTATTCTAATGGGATTGGGTCGTTCGCCTCTGCAAGATAGATACATCTATGGTTCGTGTCGTCCGACCCTCGGTAGTGCACATATTATGATGGGCTCGGGTCGTTTGCCTCTGCAGTGTTATCTACCACACACTCATGGGAGTGGGTCGTTCTCCTCGGCAGTATAATATATGTATCTATGGTTCGTGCCGTTCGACCCTTGGTTGTGCACATATTATGATGAGATCGTGTCGTACGCCTCACCTTTTCTATAAAGTACTCTCATGGAATCATGCGTAATATTTGACAAGAAGTCACTGTATCTATGAGTCTTCCTGATTTGAATTATGATGACCTATCTGGTGAAATCCATTATATATATAAGCTCGGGTTGAGAAGGAAATTTCTAACTGAGAGCTTGCGTTTATTGTAGAGAGGAGGATTGTACCACATATTTATACTTATTTATTTCGTTTATTTACTCTTCTTCATATTTGTTTAATTCTTATTGTATATGTCCTTCTCGACCACTAGTAAGTGTCGATGTCGACCCCTCGTCATTACTTCTTTGGGGTTAGACTAGATACTTACTGGGTACGCATTGACTTACATACTCATACTACACTTGTTGCACATTTTTGTGCAGGTACATATATGTCTGGTGGTCTTCTGGGCATAGAGGCGCGGATGTTGCAGGGACTTACCGTGATCTGCATTTCATTGTTGTAGTTCGTGTTAATCTTATAACTTACCCTATAAATTCTATTTCATACCCTTTAGTTAATGAAAAAAATTACTATTTCCAATACTAAAATGAGTAATTAAGTTAATCAATCACAATTGGCTTGCCTGACGAGTGTGTTATGTGCCATCACGACCTTTAGAGGTTGTTGGGTCGTAACAAGAAACTTCAAGACAGTGATACATGGCATCTAAGTGCAACAATAATGAAATCAAATACATCCCCTCAGGGCAACAGTCACTCAGCCATCCCATTCACTCAGCACCCGACACTCGGCACTCGTACTCGGTTGGTACCTGCTCACTAGGGGTGTGTACACACTCCGGAGAGGCTCCTTCAGCCTTAGCGAGTAATCAACACGGACAACTGGCGTGTTGCATGGACAAATCATGTGCTATAGTATAAATATCTTGATCCTCACTGACAACTCACGTGTTGCACGGAAAACTCACTTGTTATAGTATAAATATCTGGATCCGCACAAACAACTCACGTGATGCACGAACAAATCACATGCTATAGTATCACTATATCACAATCAGGCCGTCGGCCTCACTCAGTCATCAATCTCTCTAGTCTCTCGGGCTGTCAGTAATAATGAAAATCAGCCCAAATAGAAATGATATAATGTATCAACAAGGAACAATAGAGACTTAGATATGATATGCAAGTAAAGTTGAGACTAAGTAAAACACAACATTTTAGCAAATATATTAACATGTACACGACCTCTAAGGGTCCCTTCAGTACCAACGCATGGCCTAACCATGACTTCTAATAGGATTTGCAGCTCAATCTCTATCTCACATGAAGAATTTACGGATATCAAGTCCCAATTCCTATGTTGCACGCCCACACGCCTGTCACCTAGCATGCGTGTCACCTTAAAACCAATCACATGACACATAATTCGGGGTTTCATATCCTTAGAACCAAATTTAGAATTGTTACTTACCTAAATCCGATCAAATCTCTACTCCAACACACCCTTGCCTCATAAACCAGCCTCCAAATGCCTCGAAACTAGCCACAAATAGTACAATACAATCAACACGGGCTAAAGGAATCAACTCTACCAGAAAATGTTAAGTTATTAATCAAAAGTTAAAATCGACTCAAAAGTCGACCCCCGAGCCCACGTCTCGAAATTCGATAAACGTCACAAAACTTGAAACCCCATTCAACCACGAGTCCAACCATACCAAATTTTTCAAGACCCAACACCAAATAATCACCGAAATTCCAAAATCAAAATCTCCAAATCCCTAGCCTTAAACTCCTAATTAACACCTTAAATACACATACGCTAGGTAGGAAAAGCTATGGGGAAGCAAGATTATTGATAAAATATGAGCACAGGGGACTTACCTCAAGAATCCCCTCGAAAATCCTCTCAAAAATTGCTAAAACCCTAGCTCAAAATGTTAAAATGAAGCCAAAATCTTGAACCCTTGAAGCAACAAAACTCCCGCTTCTGCAGTTCTCCTCAGCTCCTACGGTCCATGGTTCCTCTCCTGCGGACTCGCTTCTGCGAGCCACCAACCCACTTCTGCAGACCCACCTCTCCTCTCTATTTTTGATTTTGCACTCACCTCGCCGCATGTGTAGTCAACAGGTGCGGAAAATCATTTGCACTAGCGACCGTCTGCTCACATCCTTCCAAACGTCACCTACGCACGCTACTATCTCACAATCAGGTCGTCGGCCTCACTAAGTCATCAATCTCTCTAGTCTCTCGGACTTTCAATAATCATGAAATTCATCCCAAACATAAATGATATAATGTATCAACAAGGAACTATAGAGACTTAGATATGATATGCAAGTAAAGTTGAGACTAAGTAAAACACATTATTTTAGCAAATATATTAACATGTTCACAACCTCTGAGGGTCCCTTCAGTACCAACACATGGCCTAACCATGATTTCTAACAGGTTTTGCAGCTCAATCTCTATATCACATGAAGAATTTACGGATATCAAGTCCCAATTCCTATGTTGCACGCCCACACGCCTGTCACCTAGCATGTGTGTCACCTTAAAACCAATCACATGACACATAATACGGGGTTTCATATCCTTAGAACCAAATTTAGAATTGTTAGTTACCTAAATCCGAGCACATCTCTACTCCAACACACCCTTGCCTCACAAACTACCCTCCAAATGCCTCGGAACTAGCCACAAACAGTACAATACAATCAACACGGGCTAAAGGAATCAACTCTATCAGAAAATGTTAAGTTATTAATCAAAAGTCAAAATCGACTCAATAGTCGACCCCTGAGCCCACATCTCGAAATTCGATAAAAGTCACAATACTTGATACCCCATTCAACAACGAGTCCAACCATACCAAATTTGTCAAGACCTTACACAAAATCGTCACCGAAATTCCCAAACCAAAATCTCCAAATCCCTAGCCTCAAACTCTCAATTAACACCTTAAATACACATCAACTAGGTAGGAAAAGCAATGGGGAAGCAAGATTATTGATAAAATATGAGCACAGGGGACTTACCTCAAGAATCCCTTCGAAAATCCTCTCAAAAAGCGCTAAACCCCGAGCTCAAAATGTTAAAATGAAGCCAAAATCGCGAACCCTTGAAGCAACAAAACTCCCGCTTCTGCAGTTCTCCTCCGCTCTTGCGGTCCATGGTTCTGCTCCTGCGGACTCTCTTCTGCGAGCCACCAACCCGCTTCTGCGGACCCACCTCTCCTCTCTATTTTTTCTTTTGCACTCACCTCACCGCATGTGTAGTCAACAGGTGCAGAAAATCATTTGCACTAGCGACCTTCTGCTCATATCCTTCCAAACGTCGCACCTACGCAAGCCAGCACGCACCTGCGATCAAAGCTCCGCACGTGAGATTACACCAACAGATGTCCTACTTGAGCAATCACTCAACTTCAATTTTTTTATTCGTTAACCATTCGGAGTCGACCCGAGGCCCCAGGACCTCAACAAAATATACCATATTAAAGCCCATTGAAACTAGGGAATCACAATTTCTACAAACGATGCCGAAACCTATCAAATCACGTATGAATGACCCCAAATTTTGCACACATGCCTTAAATGACACTACAGACCTACTCCAACTTCCGGAACCGGGGTCTAACCCCGATATGAAAAAGACCAGTGGGTTATATTTGTGCATTTTGAGTTTGGATCGGTTGTAACAGTTGACCTGACTATCACGATGATGAATGCAAGATTTATAGATGATTAGAGGTATTAGATGGTTTGTGTTACATGAGCTTATGAAAAATTTAGTGAATCTCTTTATGGTATCATGGCAATAATGGGGTATGGTTATTGTAAGTTTTCAGATATTTTATTCAATGACTTTGAAATAAGTGGGGGAGTTTGCTATCGACGAGTTTATTGCACGATTATGTGTTGTATTTGTTTCGGTTTGAGGTAAACTTGTGAATCGGTTATGACTTACATAGGTTGAGAATGAGGATGACTCGAGTAAAGGAATTTCTGGATACAAGTTGTATTACACTCTATGGGTATATGGGAATCATGGAATGATTGAGTGGCTATTCGTGAAGGATGTAGTGTGTTGGTGTAGGAATTTGCTTGGTTGCATTAAGGCGGGGTGACCTATTTGGGTGTCTTCGTGCTAATGGGGCACAAGCCGTTTGGCCCATTTGGGGTGGTGCAATTGAGATTTGACCATAGTGGATAACTCTGGAGAATGGTTCTAATGGATTCAAGGTTCATATGTCGCAATTGAGAATTTCAGATTGGTATATGGCTAGAATCAGAGATTTGCATTGGATGGTGTCGAGACTCGTGGTATTTATGTATCATTATGAGTTATATATTTTAGTATTAGGAGGGTGAAGTAAAGTACTTTAGATTAATAAAAGTTCTCTAAAGAGTAAGTGTCTCGATTATGGCACTTTTGGGGTGCTTAAGAAGAAATACAACGACTTATGGGCCTTAGGGCAGTGTGGTTTTATGTTAGTGTGTACGGTTGTGAGCGTTGGGTTAAGGGTCGTAGTCTACGGTCAAGGAAAAGTGTCAATGTGAGGGTAATTCGAAAGGAACATGGAGAAATAGAACAACTTGGTAGTAGGTTGGATCAGCACCGCAATGAATATGGCAATAATCTTTGTCTTGGCAACTTGCGTGACTTGGTTGAGATAGAGAGATTCAGATCTGATGGCTTGGTTATATGAAAACGGGTTTCAATGAGTTCTCGATGATTTCTATCACGGTTAGAGGTGCATATTTCCTACTAGCGTGAGGAACATGTTGCACATTGTGATTTTCTCCTTGATGAGATAAAATGGAAGGTTCCTAGCTAATTGAGTATATAGTTTTCTTGTGACTTGGAGGGGATTATGAGATTCTCGTACTATTCATATGATGGCATGATAGATGTGGTGTGGTGTGTCGGATCGATATTTGCATGTGCAAGGTCACGTTTCAGTTTTGAAGAGAAGGTCATGAAATCCTAGACAACATGGACGATTTCAAATGTCTAGATAATTGCTATAACTACTTGGTAATGCCTGAGGAGGTGCGCATTTCAAAAGGCGCACTGAGTTTTGACTTTTGGATGCTTCAATTGTATTGCAGTGCTCGTCTGGTTAATCGACTACTGATATTGAGATTTTTCTATGTGGCACGGATGAATTATAGAAGTATTCCTCGTGGGATGATCGTGTATGAGACATGTGTTGGATATTCGGGTGGTGGAGTTGGGATCAGATAGAGACTTGGAGTTCCTAGGAGAAGATTATTTATGGTTGTGGATTGTGAAGTTGTGGCCAAAGCTAGCCAGATGATAGTATGTGTTATGGTTCTGTCACTGTGGATTTTTGAGGGGTTAATTATCTATTTGTGGATGATCAGAGTTAATTTAGGAGCTCATTGATTGGCCTAATGAAGACGTGTATTCTACACCGGGTCGGATCTGTTGACTCGACGTCTTTATTACTGAAAGGTGTGTCATTTGGTTAGAGTGAGATTGTTCGTGTTGTGATATATTCTATGTGTTATCCTTCTATGCTACGAGCGGTTTTGATTCATTGGTTTATACACACATGGTACGGTTCTATTGGGGTCTTATAGCGGAATTTGTGTGAGATGGATATTTGGGTGATGCATGATTGATTGCGCATTGCTTAGGTACTTTCGGGTTTGTGTGGCATTAAGTCATTTGCTTCTCCGTGGTCATGGTCATGCACCTTGGGTACTTGATGTCGAGTTGTGCGTGGTTATTGTTTTTTTGCTGGGTGGCTTGAGGTACTTAATATGGACCGATGTTGAATGGGATAACGCATCGCGGAGAAGTTCTGTTGAGATATGATCCTTTGTGTTAGATTTGTGTCTTTTGGTTCTACTAGGTATGATGGGTTCGTAGCGTTTCGATTGTTTTGGTTCTTGTTGAACCTTCATGATGTGTGATGACCCAAACGGTCATCCTAAGTAATTTTAGCTATATCTGTGTTCCGAGGCTCTGAAAGCCTCCGTTGATCTCACCTCGATATGCGTGCGCAGCCCGAGCAGGTAGCCGGGAAGCTTCTATGTGAAAATGTGATAAAAATGGAATTTTTGAATTGAATAATTGAATAAAGTTGACTTTGGTCAACATTTTTGGTAAACGGACCCGGACCCGTGATGTGATGGTCCCGGAGGGTCCGTAGGAAAATATGGGACTTGGGCATATGCCTGGAATCGAATTCCGAGGTCCCAAGCCCGAGTAATGAATTTTTAAAGAAAATTATTTTCAGAAAATAATAAAGGAATTTGAAAGTGAATAATTATGTGAAAACCTTGTTACCGGGCCCGTATTACGGTTTCGGAGCTCGGAATAGGTTTAGTATATGTTATGTGTCCTATCTGTGAAATTTGGTATAAAACGGACTTGAATTGATTGGTTTCGGATCAAAATGAGGAAAAATGGAGTTAATGGAGGTTTGAGGTTTTTGAAGAATTTGAAATTTGGCTTGGATAGTGATGTTATGTTCCCGAGGACAACCAGAAAATCTGCTATCTGGTTTCCTTCTCTGCGATCGCAGGAGGTGGGTTGCGATCACGGAGAAGGATTTTGCTGGGCTAGTGATTGTTCACCGCGATCGCAGCCTCCTCTCCGCGATCGCAGAGGTCTGGGTTCCACACCTTCGCGATCGCATCCCGTTTCTTGCGATCGTATTGAGTCGCGTCTGGTCCGAGTGAGTTTGTTCTTCGCGATCGCAGGACCCCTGCCGCGATCGTAGAGGTCTGGCCAGTTGGCCTTCGCAATCGCAGTCCTCTTGTCGCGACCGCAGTGAAGAAATCACTGGGCAGTGTTATAAAATACGGGACTTAGACTTATGCCTCCATTTTCATCTTCCGTTTCAAGATTTTAGAGAGCTTCTCAAAAGACCTTCCACTACTGTTATTGAGGTAAGTAAATTCCATAGTTTTACTAGTTTCAAACACTAATTCCTAGTTAAATTCACTACTAAATCATCTAAAAATCATAGAATTAGGTAGTAATTTTAGGGTTCTTGAGGATTTTTGGGATTTTCCATGTTAGGCCATAAATTCTTGTATAAATTACACAACTTCGATCCTTAGACTCCGGGTAATTAATTCCTTCATGAAATTTCGAAAACCCGAACGTGTGGGCCTGGGGTCGAATTTTAGTATTCGCGGAGGAATAGTAGGAAATGTATAATTTGGCTTGGGAATTGGTTTATTGAGTACTTATTGATGTTAATAAATCCATTATGTCTAGATATTCCCGATTCGGAGTTGGATTCGAGAGGAAAGGCTGTGATTGAGGCTTGACTTGCATTTTCTTTGGAGCCGAGGTAAGTGTTTGGCTTAACCTCAGCTTGAGGGATTAGGTATAGAGTCTTACTTGCTATGTGTAACTTATGTCCAACGTATAGGTGTGGTGACGAGTGCCTATGTGTTGCGGTCAAGCATGCTCGAGAGTCATTTGTGATGAAACTTACTATGTTCTTAATGTTCTCCGCCCTGTGAGTAATTGGTGAATTTAAAAGTGATACCTTGTTATTGTTTCATGACGTGGAGAGTTATTCAGTGACTTATGATAGTTGAGGCTTACATTGTTGAATTTATAATTCTGACGCGAGGTTGGTTATAGTTGAGACCCTTGTCGGGCATTTATTAATGTTTGTAATTAATGATTTCTCATTGCCGGGGCAATAGAATTGTATTGATGTATTTCCATGCACTTGAGACTTCTTAGTGTTGACT
>ML250500.1:1569-37027 GCA_005239495.1 Nicotiana undulata
GGTCGCACCTGCGATGGCCTGGACCGCACCTGCGGTCTCACGCCTGCGGACTTTGGGCAAGGGGCTAGGGTTCGCACCTGCGAGGCTGGGACCGGAGGGGCGGTCCCGCACCTGCGGTTGGGCAACCGCACCTGCGGTCACACCAGCTGCTGTGCACCAGTAGTGGTGTTTGCTGGTTTTTGGCCTCGCTCGGTGTCCGGGAGGAACCTGGGCCCACCCGAGCCCCCGTCCAAAAATACCAACAAGTCCCACATCATTAAACGGACTTGCTCGAGCTCACGGAACACTCAATACAACGCTAAAGCTCAAAATCACTCTCCAAAACCCCTGAATTCAAAACTTAAGAACTTTGAAATTCTAGAATTCACTTTAACGCGCCGAACCGGCCTAAACCACTGGGAATGACTTCAAATTTTCCAGATAAGTTATAAACGACACAACGAAACTATTCCCGGTCTCGGAATTTCATTCGGACCTCGGGAACATAAAATCACTTCTCAAGTCACATTTCAAATTCTTTAGAAACCTCACAAGTTCATTAACTCCATTTTCCTTACTTGGACTCGAAACCAATCAAATCAAACCCGTTTTACACTAAAACTCACAGATAGGACAAATAACATATAATAAACTTGTTCCGGGCTCCGGAACCATAACACGGGCCCGGTAACAAGGTTTTCACATAATTATTCACTTTCACATTCCTTTAATATTTTCAGAAAATAATTTTCTTTAAAAATTCATTTCTCGGGCTTGGGGCCTCGGAATTCGATTCCGGGCATACGCCCAAGTCCCATATTTTCCTACGGACCCTCCGGGACCGTCACATCACGGGTCCGGATCCGTTTACCAAAAATGTTGACCAAAGTCAACTTTATTCAATTATTCAATTCAAAAATCCCATTTTTATCAAATTTCCACATGGAAGTTTCTGGAGGTGAGATTAACGGAGGCTTTTGAGGCCTCGCAACACAGATTTAGCTGGAATTACTCAGGATGACCTTTTGAGTCATCACACTTGACATATCTTCTCTTCTCTTTCAAACCATCGAATTAAAATCGTGATTATTCTGTTGTTTTCTATTATTTATGATAAGTTTAGTAAGTTGTCTTTATGTGTTTGTCATTAGTTCATGATTGAATATCAAAATTTAGAGTTATATGCTTGTTTATCAATCAAAAATCAGAATCGTGTACTAATCAAACGTGTTGCTTGGCCTGCATATCCTACTGCTCTTTTGCCTGTTTCTAAGGTGACATCTTTTGCTTCTGTAGCTTTCTTCCCTATATAGCTTGCTGCATTCTTACTCAGTCCTGCTGCATTGTCCTAGGCTTCCTCTGTGTATTTTAGGGTGTAATCTTTAGTTGCAGCATAAGTTTGTTGGCCTTTTTGAAGTGTTGTGTCTTTAGCAGCTCCAGAAACTGTAGAAACCTCAACTTGACTAATAATCTCATCATCTAATTCTTCCATTATTATGGAATATAATAAGAGACTAACTTTTCCATTATTTAAAAATAAGAATGGATAAATATTGCATATTTGGGATCATACCTAATATTTAGTGTAATTGAAGAAACCATTTTCACAAAAGGAAACTCTTTGTGAAATGAGTCTAAAAATGTGAGCCAGAATTCAAATAGAAGCTGTGAAAATGAATTTAAAGTCATTAACTAAACTGAAGAAAGTGATCTGGTAGTCTCCTGTATCGGTAAATGTTAGTTGTTACAGTAACAACATTAACAGAACACTCTCAGATCAAAACTTGTACTATAAAGGTTGTACATTGATCTCTTATGTCCACCTAAAGCTTGTACTATAATCTGGAAATAAGGAATGGATAACCTTTTCATTATTCTAAAAATAGGAATGGATAAAAGTTGGTTGAATATTAGGAATCGAGGTGACCAAAGGTACAGAGATGGAGTAAATGGCTTTCTTGGGTGGGCATTCAGTCAACCAAGGGGAAGCGATATGATTCGATGTCCTTGTAAAGGGTGTATGAATACTGCATTCAAGCTAAGGCCCGATGTAAAAGGGGACTTATTGAAAAAGGGTTTCTGGGATTCTTACAAAGTGTGGGACTTGCATGGAGAAGTGTTAGTTAAAGTTGAAAATTCTAACGTAACACTCAATAATGAAGTAGAAGATGATAACATTGAAGATGATAATATTACAGAAATGATTCACGACGCTTGTGGACATACGAATGTGGAGGATAATAATAGTACTTCTATGGACAATGAAGAGCCAAATTTACATGCATCAAAGTTCTACAAATTGTTAGAAGATGCTCAGATAGAACTTTATCCTGGTTGTAGTAAAGTCTCAAAGTTATCTTTTGTTGTTAAACTACTTCACTTGAAGTGCCTTAATCATTGGAGCAACAAATCAATGGATGAACTGTTGAGTTTCTTTAAAGAAGTTCTTCCGGAGGGGTCATTTGTGCCCAGTTCTTTCTATGAAGCGAAGAAAGTTCTTCGTGACCTAGGCTTGGGTTACACCAAAATAGATGCATGCGAGAATGATTGTATTTTATATTGGCGCGATTATGCCAATGCACAATCATGTCCTAAGTGCGGTAAGTCTAGATGGAAGTCAGAAGAAACCAAAGGCAAGAAAGTAGCTTGTAAAGTGTTGCGACATTTTCCAATCAAACCAAGGCTCCAGAGTTTGTATATGGCAAGAGAGACGGCAAAAAAGATGAGGTGGCACAAGGATAAAAATGTTGATGATGGTTTCTTGCGACATCCCTCTGAATCCATAGCAAGGAAATCCTTTGATGAGAGACATCCCACCTTTTCAGCTGAATTAAGAAATGTTCGATTAGGTTTAGCAAGTGACGGGTTCCAACCTTTTGGGAACATGAGTGCCAATCATAGTATTTGGCCAGTCGTACTAGCAACATATAATTTTCCCCCATGGGATTGCATGAAGGATCTATATTTCATGATGACACTTCTTACTCCAGGCCCTAGGTGTCCAGGAAATGATATAGATGTATACTTGCAACCAATGATTGAAGAGTTGAAAGAATTATGGGATGGAGTTGAAATTTATGATTCCTACTCAAAATCAAATTTTATGATGTGTGCCGCATTAATGTGGATGATTAATGACTTGCCTACATATGGGAACCTTTCAGGATGGTCAACAAAAGGCAAGCTTGCATGTCCTTGTTGCCATAAAGACGCACAATCGGTTTCGTTACGTAGTAAGTTGTGTTATATGAGCCATCGTCGCTTCCTTCCAATGGAGCATACATGGCACCAAAATAGGAGAAAATTTGATGGGAAGGTAGAAAAGAGGGCTGCACCTACTCCTTTAACAGGCGATGAAGCCCTTATGCAATTACAGGGCTTGGGCAATGTGATTTTTGGGAAGGGAAAAAAGCGAAAACGTGACTTTCCCCAAAGTGCTTACAATTGGAGGAATAAAAGTATATTTTTTGAATTGCCTTATTGGAGTACTCTTTTGTTACGACATAACCTTGATGTGATGCACATAGAGAGAAATGTGTCTGACAATATAATATCAACTTTGATGAATATGGTTGGAAAGACAAAGGACACATTAAAAAGTAGATATGACTTGGTGGACCTTGGTATTAGGCAAGAATTGCATCCAATTGAGGATGGGGATAATGTGTTGTTACCGGCAGCATGTTACGCATTGTCCTCGGAGGAGAAGTTGAAGTTATGCCATTTTTTGGCTAATATGAAGGTTCCTGATGCTTTTTCATCAAATATTTCAAGGTGTGTTAACATATTAGAGAAAAAGATCTATGGATTAAAAAGTCATGATCACCATGTATTATTGCAAGAGCTTCTCCCGGTTGCAATACGTGGTTTATTGCCTAAAGAAGTGTGTGAACCAATTATAGAGCTTGGAAATTTTTTCAAGAATCTATGTTCCAAGACATTAACAATCGAAGGTCTGGACATCTTGGAGGCTGAATGTGCATGCGCATTATGCAAACATGAAATTATTTTCCCGCCGGCATTATTTGATGTCATGGTTCATTTGCCAGTTCACTTGGCAAGAAAGGCAAAGCTTTGTGGACCAACTCAATTTCGATGGATGTATCCTTTTGAGAGCTAATCTATTATATAATTTTAATTCCATAATTTGAATGGCACATTATATTGATGATTTATTTCAATATAGGTATTTGCGAACGCAAAAGTCATATGTTCGCAATAATTCTCATCCAGAAGGTTCAATTGCCGAAGGTTATTTTGCAGAGGAAAGTCTCACATTTTGCTCCAGATACCTAAAGAATATGTCAACCAAGTTCAACAAACCGGCCAGGAATGATGATGGGCCTATGTCAAATGGGGAGATGTCTATCTTCAAAAAAAGTGGGCAAAAAAGGGGGTTCAGAAGGCATCATGCTCTCTCATGAAGAGTTCAAACAAGCATGTATGTATGTGCTTCAAAATTGTGAAGAGGTTATTCCATTCATGGAGTAAGTATCATATTAATTTCAAGATAGGCTCACATTGAAATGTTTCAACAACATTATCTTAACTGACTCCATTGTCAAAATATAGGGAATACCAAGGAGAGATTAAAAGACAAGGTTCAATGAGTAATGGGATGCATAGTAGTGGGTTTCTTGATTGGTTTTGTGCACGTGTAGGTGTCTAGTTAAGCGGCATTTTTATATTAGTATAATATTACAACGGCGTTATTAGTTACAATGATGTTGTTTGGCTTGTAGGTCTTTGTACTAGCTGCACAAGGGCGCGCAAACGAGGAGCTCATAAGCTTAGCTGTTGGTCCTGCACCAATGGTGCATCGATATTCCAGATTTGTGGTGAATGGATTCAGATTCCATACAAGAGATCTTGAGATGAGAAGAAAAACACAAAATAGTGGAGTCCTTGTAAGAAAAGAAGATTCAGACTCTAATAAGGAGTATTACGGTGTATTAGAGGACATTTATGAGTTGTCCTATATAAGAAATAGGAAAGTTTACTTATTCAAGTGTCATTGGTGGGACGTGGCTCGCTTGGGAAGGGGATATAAGATTGATAAATATGGCTTCACAAGTGTGAATACTCATTGTGCCTTGAACACAAATGAACCATTTGTCTTGGCATCTAAGCCTGAACAAGTTTTTTACTTGGAAGACATGGTTGATAAAGATTAGCTTGTAGTTGTAAAGAAAAATCCTCGCGACCTTTTCAATATGCCCGAAAATGATGATTGTGTAGAAGTTGATGAGGAACCATTGCTGAATGAAGAAGCTTATCAACAAGAGGAAGTTGAATTGAACATTTTGCGTACCAATGACCATGAAAATGATATCGTTTTGTCTTTACATAGGAATGATGTTGAACCACAAAGTATTAACAACAATCATGCAAGCAAACAAGTAGAAACAAGTGTGCATGATGAGGAAGAGAATTTCATTAATGACAATCTTATAGATATATCTGAGGATGAAGAAGAAGAAGATTTTATTAATGACAATCATATAGATATATCCGGGGGTGAAGAAAGCGAAGAAGATTGGCTTGATGGTAATGATGAATAAGATATTGATGATGCTCTTGAAGACTTAGAAGAAAGATAATATATATGTCTACTTTTTGTTGCCATGTGTGAACCTTTGAACTGCTTGTTGACTATTTCATTATGTACTGATCTATGAACCTTTGAATTGATTTTGATGAATCTTACATAAGAATAGGCAAAAGTGTAAATTGATAACACTATCCTTATGATCTTCCTTAACTACCTAGTCCCATTTTAGTATCCTTATTAATATTAATGCCACACTTATCAACCGTGCATTTCAGATATCTGTATAGGCAGCAGTGCACTTCTATATTCTTACTGATGTTTTTCTACATCATGCAGGAGGGTATGACAGGACGAGGTAAAGGTCGAAGTGGAATTGGTCGTGGACGTGGCCGTTTTCAAGGAAGTGGTAATGCTGGAGCGATGTCTCAGCCACAAGTACAACCAAATCAGAATTCTACAACATCTGTGTCTCAGCCACAAGTACAACCAATAGGGAATACTGGTCGTGGACGTGGACGTTTTCAGGGAAGTGGTAATGCTGGAGCAATGTCTCAGCCACAAGTACAACCAAATCATAATTCTGCATCATCTGTGTCTCAGCCACAAGTACAACCAATAGGGAATACTGGTCGTGGACTTGGCCGTTTTCAAGGAAGTGGTAATGCTGGAGCGATGTCTCAGCCACAAGTACAACCAAATCAGAATACTGCAACATCTGTGTCTCAGCCACAAGTACAACCAATAGGGAATGCTGCGGCATCTCCTGAGACAGGACAATCAAATAATCCTAGTCAAGAACCTCTAGAGAAAGGACAAATATCAACTAACCCTTGGCAGAGACCTTCTATAGAGACAGTATCGTCAAGGAATGTGGACACAAGTATGCTTCCCTCTCCTGAAGTTGAAAATGAAAATGGTGCAGGTTAGTTGTGATTTTCATTCATTCTTCTTCTTCTTCTTCTTTTTCTTTTTCTTTCTAAACGTCCAAAACGCGCCGAAATGCTGGCGAATTTTTTTTTACCTTCAGTTGTTTATTAGAAAATTTGTGCCTATTTTTTTCGTTTTCTGCCCAAATTTCTGATCACATATACTATTTTTTCTTTGTATAGTTTCTTCCAAAAGTAAAAAGAGAGGAAGAGGGAAATATAAATCCAAAACAGTAGATATAAAAACTAAGTATGGTGCAAAAATTATAGTTACAATTCCAGATGATATTGATAGAGCAGTAGGTCCTGGGGCTAGAGATATTGTTAATTATTGTGGTTTAATCATGAGGAGCACTATCTCGTTCCGTGATGGGAATTTGCGACAGATTGTTTCAAAAGATGGAGAAGCAATGTGGTTGAAGGTTAAGGTAAAATTATTTTTAATATCGTATCAACTTCCTGTTGCATCATTTATTTTTGTAGTTAGAATATCAATTATAATGGTACATGTATGTTTAGGATAAATTTGAAGTTCTTGGCGGCGTGCAAGAGCATAGGTTTCAAGCCTTTGCTATCGATACTATGCGACGACTTTTTAGAGCTTGGAAAGCTCGACTGAGCATTCTCTACTCTCGCCATGTTGATGAAGGGAACAAATTGTTTCGTCGACCTGAAGATGTTGAGCTAGAGGACTGGAAATACTTAGTAGAGTAATTTGGAAGTCCGAAATTTAAGGTAACTTAATAACAATGTTTGATTCACTGCCCTTTGAATAATGGCTTCTTAATCATTGACTTAATGCAGGCTGTAAGCGAGAGAAATAAAAAGAATAGGGAAAATCAAATAACTAAGCATGCTTGTGGTACAAGGTCTTTTGCAAAAGTAGAGGAATCGACGGTGAAATATATTTATTTATATGTTATTAATTAAAAATCTTTGTTATTTATATAATAATTTATTTGATTCTGTATTATTTCCTTATTGAACTATATTTTAGAAAAATCCTGTTACTGGGGAGAAGGAACCGGTAGATAGAGTTTGGGAGATTCAACATACACGTAAAAATGATAGAGGAGAAACAATGTGGGTGGATCCACAATCCCAACAGATTCATGTAATATTCTTAAATCAATACCTTACTATCTTTTATTCCTTTTTATTAGCTTTTGTGTAAATAGCTATGCGTACTTGCAGTGCCAGCTCCGGGAACTTGTGTCTCAGCAACAATCTGAAGAGATCGAGCAGCCCATGACTAAAGATGAGATTTTATCCTCTGTTCTTGGTGAAAGGACAGGTTATGTTCGTGGTAAAGGGTATGGATAGAAGCCTCCAAAAAGTAGTCACAGCAGCGCGGCAAACATAGAGGCTAGTGTGTCTTCTGCAATAGAAACCGTGCGTCAAGAGATGATATGGATCGAAAGCTACAAGAAGAACGTGAACAAATGGCTGCGGAGTTGAAAAGGAACATGGAGCAAGAGTTGCAAAGACAATTGGATGAGAATCTTGAACATGTGAATGTGGAAGTAGAGAAGAGGGTCAGTTTAGAAGTAGCCAAGACAGTCCAAGAACAACTGGCTGCTCTCATGACCAGAATGCAACAGGTAATCTAATCTTAATGTTTTTATACTATTATTGATCCATGCCATGCTCAATATGTTCTTTCATGTTGTGATTCTTGAAAAACAACATTGTGTAATGAGCTTCAGTGTCCTCTATTAGTGTATATTAGACTACAAATAACACTGGACTAGTTTGGGCTGATGCATTCACCAGTAGACTAGATGGCCACATTTGTTTTCTGCTTACCTTATGCATCTTGACCGATATTCTGATGTACTCAATACTCTACTAGAGTTAGTTCTTAGCCATGTTGTTAGCCAAATGTGTTGCCCTGCTATTTATGAACTTTAAAGTGTGTTCCATGCCTGGCTTAATCATATGCGTTTTAGTACTACCTATGGTTTACAAGGTGAAAGTGCAACATCCAGCTTCTCTCTAATGTGTAATCTGATAGTCTAGTTTGCTTTTATTTCTGTTTTGTGCTGCATTCCATTGTGCCTGACTCCCTGTATTTCCTATCAAACTAATGCAACATTCTTTGTGCTAATGTTCCTGTTAATGCAGCATTCTTTGTGCTGGACCTAATTGCTTTCCTTCTGCCTGACTCCCTGTATGAGTTGGTATAGTGTAGCTTGAAATTGACTGGAGTGGTGTAGATTATTTAGTACTATATATAATGTACGTACGATGAGAGTTTGGAACTTGGCCTGGGAGCATTAAATTAATCTTTTTTATTTGGGTGAGACGTGCCATTCATTAAATGGCTTTGCAGATTCCACAGGGAAGGGGATTTGGTACATATTATTTTGGTGTGAGTAAAGGTGAAAGAAATAAAAAGAAAGACATAGAAGAGATTGTTTAATTATAGTAATAGTATGAGTTGGTATAGTGTAGCTTGAAATACACATCCAACTGACCTGTCCAACATATTTGTACCTACTATGGCCATCAGTTAATATGCCCTTCTGCATGGTTATTGTTGTTGCTCTATGTATATACTTAGTTGAATCTGCCCCTGAACTGATTTTGCTGTTTCTAGCCAATAATTGCTGCTGCTGTTTCTAGCCAAGAATTGCTGCTGCTGTAGACTTATAAGTATGGTAAGTGAAATCCAAGTTAGTGAAATCTATACTCACCATACTCTCCTTCATATGAATTTGAGTATGGTAAGTATATGTGTAAGTTCCTGCTGCCTCCATTTCCTTTGTCATGTCTCCCCTTTAACTGTATGTAATTGATTAAGATTACAAGTTTCCTTCTAACATGTTGGGTAAATATAGAAGGCGACAAGCATTATGTTGGAGAATTTGACAGAAAACTAAAAGCTCCCAAAGGGGAGAAAATACAACTAGACTTTTTCAAGTGAGCAATTCAAGCATGTTTCTCACTGTAGGCTTAAATATATGATTTAAAAGGTAATATAGGTGCAAACACAAAATTCTAAAATATATGGCTCTTTAGATGGTAAAGTATCAATTGAAATTTCATATTACAATACCAATTTGAATTTCATATTAAAATACCAATTTGGATTTTACACGATGAAGCTAATGGATAGAAAAAATCCCTCTCTTATACATATTAATTCCTTCTGATTATCTAAATCTAAATCATTATGCAATGCGTCTAATTACTATTTGGTTAAATTTGGTCTGTCGTTGTTATTCTTCTCATAGGTCTTTTTCCAATCCTTCTATCCTTGCGATTAATTCAAGAAATGAAGGTTATTACTGGAAACCCTGATTACTTAGAAGTTTTCATGCTTCCTCCGAAAGAAGGATCAATTAAGTTTTTTTGGAGACCTTGTCCACTAACTTGTTTGGTTATGCTATTCTCATTAGGCTGTCATGAGTCTTGCAAACTACCCTCTTCTTTGTATATACCACTTGCATATGCTATGCGTTTTTCCTTATGCTTGGAACAGTCAGTCTACATGCTTCATTGATGTTTATTCGTCACATCTACCATGCTGTAAAGAGTGAATGAGAATCCGTCCTCAATGTCTTTGAATTGCTATCATTTGAAGCTCTCTTTAGTGATTTAAGAAGTTAAACAAAATAAGGTTTCCATCTTCAAGCTTGTATCATTTCAAAACTTCTTTGGTAATTTGAGAAGCTTGACCAATGAGAAAGATTTCATCTTTGTTTGGACAAATGAGTGGGTGCAATGTTAATCAAGTATCCTGCAATTTCATAACATCAAGACTAGCAGATGTTGATATCAAATTGACAAGCATTCAGCATTCTTGATAGACATCTTCATATGAATGCTATACTTTGTTGGTTTCCTGTGTATTATTCCACTAGACTCTCGTGTTTAAAATCTCATGCCTAAGTTCTTTATGCTAATTCTGGACCAAAATCTCATGCCTAAGTTCTTTATGCTAATTCTGGACCATGTTTTTCTTTGAAACTTTACTGGACCATGTCATGATAGACATCTTGTGTTTTTTCTTTGTATAATAATAGGGAGGAGGTTTTTGAACATAGAGACAATCAAGGAGGGGCTTCAAGGCACTTAGTATTTTGCTCTTTTGGGATGTATGTAATACAATTACAATGAAGTATTATGAATTACATATGTAATTCGCATTTTAGTAATGGAGTATTTAATATCCCACTTAAGATATTCTTTTGGTTTTTGTAAAATACTATTGATTGCGTTTCTATATATAATTTTGGTCATTACAATTGCTGAATTAAATAGGTTTCAATTGTGACAAAATCTTATTATGTAATATTGAAGTTGCCACTGATTGTTTAATAGGTTTTGTAGCAATTATTATTGCCACTAAATGTCATTCTCTAGCAGCGAGCTCATAGTCGCCACTGATTGCTTAATAGTTTTTGTAGCAATTATTATTGCCACTAAATGTCATTCTCTAGTAGCGAACTCACTGTGGCTACTGATGGTTTAGTGTTTTTTGTGGCGACACCAATTGTTACTAAAGGTCACTCTTCAGTGGCAATTTGAAAGTTGCTGTAATAGCTAATTGTTTTTGTGGCGATATTAGTTGCTACTAAACGAACCTATATTGTAGCGATTAAAAAGCAGTCACTGATAGTAATTTCTTTTTGCGGCGACAGTTGTCGCTACTAACGGTCACTAATCAGTGGCGACTTACGTCTGAATCTGTTTCGTGAAATTAGTTTTTGTGGCAATTGGGCATACATTTTGGAGCGACAATGTCGCCGCCAAAAGGAGACATTTAGTGGAGACCTTATGTAGTCGTCACAAATAATGTTTAGTAATGGACTTACATGTAGCAACCCTAATGTCGCTGCTATACACCTTTAGCGGCGACAAAGTAATATTTTGTAGCGACTTTTGTCGCCGCTAAAAGACAGTTTTCTTGTAGTGACTATCGGGGGATACAATACCATAGTTGATTTTCTGTTGTTGGATATGGTGGATTTTTAGGTTATTCTAGGTATGGATTGGTTGTCCCTAGATCACTCTATCTTGGATTGGCATGACAAGGTTGTGACGTTAGTCAAGTCGGGGTTGCCTTGGATAGAGTGGAGAGGGACTCTTGGTGACTCAACTAGAAGGGTAGTTTTATGTTTCAAGACTCGGCGTATGGTCAAGAAAGGGAGTGTATTGGGCTTATATCTGTTATTCTATTGCTGAGGTGCCTTTTATGGATTCAGTACCAATGGCGAATGAGTTTTCTGAGGTGTTTCTAATAGATTTGACGGGCATGGCACATAATAGGGATAGCAACTTTTGCATTGACTTGGTTCCGGGCACTCATCCTTTTTCTTTTCCACCATATTGTATGGCTTCAATTAAGTTGAAAGAATTGAAGGAGCAGTTGCAAGATTTGTTTGGCATGGGATTTTTTATACATAATGTCTTTCCTTGGGTGCACCACTTTTTTTTGTGAAGAAAAAGGAGGGACGAATGAGGATGTGCATAGATTACCGGCAGTTGAACAATGTCACTATCAAGAACAAGTATATGTTGTCGATTATTAATTAATTATTTGACCAGCTTCAGGGTGACAAGGTGTTTCCCAAGATTGATTTTAGATCAGAATTTAATCATGTCAGGATTAGGGCATCAGATGACCCTAAGACATCTTTTCGGACTCGATATGGTCACTGCGAATTCTTGGCGATGTCATTTGGATTGACTAATGCTCCAACAGCCTTCACAGATTTGACGAGCTGAGTATTCAAGTCTTTTTTTTTATTCCTTTATGATCATCTTCATTGATGATATTTTGGGGTACTCCCACAGTCGAGAGGAGAATGAGAACCACCTACGAGTAATACGTCAAACTTTGATGAATCGTAAGCTATATGTCAAGTTCTCGAAGTGTAAGTTCTGGTTAGATTGAATTGCCTTTTTGGGCCATGTTGTATCTTCCAAGGTTATCAAGGTGGATCCTAAGAAGACGAGGCAGTTTAGAAGTGGCCTAGACTTACTTCAACTACATAGATTTTGAGCCTCTTGGGTTTGGCGGTTTATTATCACCGGTTCGTGGATGAGTTTTCATCTATCTAAACCCTACTAATCAAGTTGACCTAGAAGAGCGCTCTTTTCATATAGTCGGACGAGTGTGAGGTTAGATTTCATCAGCCCAAGACTGCATTGACTACAACTCCAATGTTAGTGTTGCCTACAAGTTCAAGATCTTATACTATGTACTATGATGCATCGCGTATTGGACTTGGCGCAGTATTGATGCAGGACGGTAGGGAGATTGCCTATGAGTTTGGTTAGTTCATGAGAAGAATTACCCTGTGCATGATTTGGAGTTGGCAGTCGTTGTTCATGCGCTCAAGATTTGGAAACACTATATATACGACATTCCATATAAGGTCTACACCGACCGTCAGAGTCTGCAACACATGTTCAAGAAGAAAGACCTTAATTTGCAGCAGCGGGAATGGTTACAGTTATTTAAAGACTCTGATATCACCATTTCATATCATCCAGGCAAGGCTAATGTAGTGCTGGATGCATTGAGTAGGAAGGTAGATAGCATGGGCAATTTGGCATATTTACCAGTGTTGGAGAGGCCATTAGCCATGGATGTTCAGGCTTTGGCCAATTAGTTCATGAGGTTAGATGTTTTAGAACATAGTCATGCTCTCGCTTGTATTGCAGTATAGTCATCGTTTTTGGAGCGTATCAAGGCTCGCCAGTTGGATGATCGTCACTTATTATTGTTTAAAGACACGGTGTAGTGGTGTGGTGCCAAGGAGGTTTTGATTGGACATGATGGTGTTATGCAACATCAAGGATGGATTTTTCTTCCCAGTATTGATGGGTTTAGAGAGTTGATCCGCGAAGAGACTCATAGTTCGCGCTATGTCATTCACCCAATAGTCATGAAGATTTACTTTGACTTGAAACAACACTTTTGGTGGCTAGAGATAATGAAAGATATCAATGGTCATGTCTCTCTGTGTTTGAATTATCAACATGTGAAGTATGAGCATCAGAAACCGGATGGGTTGACTCAGAGATTCGAGATATCATAGTAGATATGGGAGCGCATCACTATGGATTTTGGGGTAGGCTTACCACAGACCTTGAGGATAATATAACGCAGTTTGGGTTATTGTGGACTGGTTGACTAAGTCTGCATACTTCATTCCGGTGATGACATCTTATTCTTCGGAGCAATTGGCTCAGATTTACATTACGTAGTTTATCGATCGCACGCCGTACCTATTTCAATCATTTATGACCAGAACACACAGTTCACATCGTATTTTTTGAGAGTTATACAGTGTAAGTTGGGCACAGAGTCGAGATGAGTACTGGGTTTCATCCTCTGACGGACAGAGAGTCCGAGCGCACTATTCAATTTTTGGTGAACATGTTACAGGCATAACTTTATTGATTTAAGGGGTCAATAGGACAAATATTTACCTCTAGTGGAGTTCACCTACAACAATAACTATCAGTTAAGCATCGAGATTACTCCGTATGAGGCCTTATATGGGAGGCGATGTTTTTCGTCGATCGGTTGGTTTAAGCCCGATGAGGCTATATTGTTGGGCACCAATTATGTCCGTGATGCTTTCGAAAAGGCTACGGTGATTCAAAAGAAACTTTGTACATATCAATCCAGGAATAAGAGTTACTCGGATAGGAAGGTTCGAGATGTGGCTTATATGGAAGGTAAGAAGGTGCTTCTCTGAGTGTCGCATATGAAGGGCGTGATGTAGTTTTAAAAGAAGGGAAAGTTGAGCCCGAGGTTTATTGGCCCATTTGAGGTTTTGGAGAGTGTTAGGGAGGTCGCTTATAGGCTTGCATTGCCTCCTAGCCAACTAGGGGTACATCCGGTGTCCCAACTCGAAATCCCACCTTCGGGCCATGACTGCCTCTAACGTTGAACCCACTAGACAAGCCAACGTTTAACCAAATAAACTCATTAACAACTTAAATGAACAAGATAACTAAGGCATCGATGGTCAACAATATGAAGGTAACTAAATTCACAACAATATAGCAACTTCGTAATAAAACCGATATACATATCCCAGAACTGGTGTCACACACTCATGAACTGTCTATGAGATTACTGAATACAATTGTCTGAAAATAAGTACATATGTTTGTATTTGAAACTATAAAATAAGAAAGAACTGAAAGAGAAGGGTAGAAGGTGACTCCAAGGCCCACGAACGTCTGCGGGTTTACATCGAGGTCTCCTTAGTGAACTGGTAGAAAGCTCACTCCGTCAGTGCCCACCGGGTCTGGCTGCAAAGTCTGCACAACATAATAAAGTGCAGGTGTAGCATCAGTACAACCGACCCCATGTACTGAGTAAGTGCCGAGCCTAACCTCGGCGAAGTAGTGACGAGGCTAGGACCTACAACGATATACATACCTGTGCAATTCTATATAATAACAGGAAAATATCGACGGAAATAAATAGTATAAACAGATACGGGGAGAAACATGCTGGGGATAAGAGGGGCAATAAATACTTGCATAGTGGAACATCGTGACAACTGAAATGTGACAGTAAAAGCAGGAATTTAACGCCTCATAACAGATAATGAATAACACAATGCACGACATGTCCTCTCGTGCATCACCTCACAAATCACTCGGCACATAATGTCCCCTCGTGCATCAAAAAGTAACACATCGGCACGACATGTCCCCTCGTGCGATAAACAATAAACAATCATCACGGCATGTCCCCTCGTGCGATAAATAATAAACAATCGGCACGACATGTCCCCTCGTGCGATCAATAGTAAACAAACAACAATATAATGCGAAAACTAACAATAAGAAATCTCAAGTGTACAGAGATACTCAAACCAAGTTCTATCGTCCCGGCAAGGGATTCAACTATAACCAAACTCGCTTAGAAATACAATTGCAAACAGTAAAATCCTCAACTGAACAATTAATCAATAATTTCCCACGTCATGAAACAACATCAATGTGTCTCTCCTAAATCACCAATTATTCATAGTATAGAGAATATCAAGAACACAGTACAATTCATCACAATTGATTCACGGGCATGCTTGACCGCAACATATAGGCACTCGTCACCTCGCCTATACGGTTGACATGAATTACACATAGCAAACAAGACTCTTTACCTATTCCCTCAAGTGAAGGTTAGGCCAAACACTTACCTCGGCTCCAAAGTAGCAATTCAAGCCTCTAATACCGCCTTTCCTTTTGAATTCCACTCTGAAACGACAATATATAGACATAATCAACTTATTAACATCAATAATGACTCATTAATACAATCCCATAGCCTTAATATACAATTCCTAGCATTCTTCCAAAAATACCAAAATCCGACCCCGGGCCTGCTTGGTCCAAACTCGAGGTTCGGACCAAAACCCGATAACCCTTTCCCCCACGAGCCCGAATATACATTTTGTTTTAGAATCCGACCCAAAAACGAGGTTGAATTCCCAAAAATTCCATAAACCTAACTCTACCCAAAAACCCCTAATTTCTACCTTGATTTTAAGATTTTAGGCCTAGATTCTAGTGATTAGGGGACGAAAATGAAAGAAATTGGTGTTAGGAACACTTACCCAAATTGTTGTGGAGGAGAAAATGGCTTGGAGGTCTTCAATGGGGCTTGGAGAAGAAGAAGGAAGTGAAAATTATGAAAATTCCGCCTGGTATTCTGTTTTTGGGGTATTTTAATAACTGGGCAAAATTACCCTTCGCGTTCGCGAGTCCCTGGCCACGTTCGCGAAGGGTTAGTAGCTGGGACCTACGCATTCGTGGATCCAGGGCCGCGTTCGCGAAAGTTTGACTTCCTAGGCCTTCGCATTCGCGAGCCTACGCCCGCGTTTGCGAAAAACAATACTCCCTTGCCCCCCGACCTCACCCTAAGCCTTCGCGTTCGCACCCCTGGGGACGCGTTCGCGTAGAAGCACTGTCCAGTGCTCCGCGTTCGCATAGAGTAAAACCCAGGCCACCATTATTTACCATTCGCGTTCGCGAGCCCTTGGCCGCATTCGCGAAGGGTATTACACCAGACACCAGCAAATTCTCAAAAACACCAGATGTTTCCACTTTGCACACCTCGTTAACTACCTGAAACTCACCCGAGCCCTCGGGTCTCAAAACCAAAAATACACACGACTCCTAAATCATCCTATAAAATATCATCAAAATCAATGAATTAAACCTCAAAACTCATAGAATTTTCTTAAAACTTCATAAGGTTCAATTATTCCGATTTTTATCCGAAACACGTCATTCCAAGTCCGTTTTACCCCAAATTTCACAGATAGCTCACATAACATATATTAAACCTGTTCCGGGCTTCGAAACCATAATACGGGCCCGATAACACAGTTTTCACATAAATATTCATTTTCAAAACCTTTATATTTATGAGAAAATAATTTTCTTAAAAAATTCATTTTTCGGGTTTGGGACCTCGGAATTTGATTCCGGGCATATGTCCAAGTCCCATATTTTCCTACGGACCCTCCGGGACCGTCAAATCACGGGTTTGGGTCCGTTTACCAAAAATGTTGACCAAAGTCAACTTTAATCAATTAATTATTAGAAATTTCATTTTTATCAAGTTTTCAAATAAAAGCTTCCCGGCTACCTGCCCGGGCTGCGCACACATATTGAGGTGAGATTAACGGAGGCTTTTGGGGCCTCGGAACACTATCATAATCATATTTACATAGGATGACCTTTTGGGTCATCACAATCTCCACCTATAAAACAAACGTTTATCCTCGAACGGACATAGAAAGGTACCTGAATCGGGGAAAAGATGGGGATATCAACTCCGCATATAGGACTCGGACTCCCAAGTAGCTGCCTCAACAGGCTGACCTCTCCACTGAACACTAACCGAAGGATAACTCTTCGATCTTAAGTGACGAACCTACTAAGCCAAAATGGCTACCGGCTCCTCCTCATAAGACAAATCCTTGTCCAACTGGACATCGCTGAAATCAAGTACATGAGATAGATCCGCAATATACCTCCAGAGCATAGACACATGAAACACTGGGTGTACGGCTGATAAGCTCGGCGGCAAGGCAAGTCTGTAAGCCACCTCTCCTACCTTATCCAAAATCTCAAATGGACCAATGTACCTAGGGCTCAACTTGACCTTCTTCCCGAACCTCATCATGCCCTTCATAGGCGACACTCTAAGAAACACCTGATCTCCAATCATGAAATCCAAATCTCTAACTCTGCAATCCGCATAACTTTTTTTCGTGGACTGAGTTGTAAGAAGTCTATCCTGAATAATCTTCACCTTGTCCAAGGCATCCTGGACTAACTCGGAACCCAACAATCTAGCCTCTCCTGGCTCAAACCATCCGACTGGAGACCGACACCGTCTACCATACAACGCTTCGTACGGAGCCATAGGAATGCTCAACTGATAGCCGTTGTTGTAGGCAAACTCAGCTAAAGGCAAAAACTGGTCCCATGAACCACAAGAATCAATAACACAAGCCCGCAACACATCTTCCAAGATTTAGATAGTATGCTCGGACTGTCCGTCCGTCTGAGGATGAAATGCTGTGCTCAGCTCAATCTGTGTACCCAACTCACGCTGAAAAACTCTCCAGAAATGGGAGGTAAACAGAGTACCTCGGTATGATATAATGGATATGTGCACCCCATGCAATCTAACAATCTCTCCCATGTATATGTTTTCCAACTTCTCTGCTGAATACAACACTGATACCGGAATGAAATGCGCTGATTTTGTCAGCCTATCCACCACAACCCAAACTGCATCAAACATCCTCTAAGTCTGTGGGAGTCATACTACAAAGTCCACGGTGATACGCTCCCACTTCCACTCAGGAAGTTGAATCTGCTGCATCAAACCACCGGGTCTCTAGTGCTCGTAGTTAACCTACATACAGTTCAAGCACCGAGCTACATAAGCTGCAATATCCTTCTTCATTCTACGCCGCCAATAATGCTGCCGCAAGTCCCGGTACATCTTTGCGCCGCCCGGATGAATGGAATACCGGGAACTATGGGCCTCCTAAAGAATCAACTCACGAATAACCTCAACATCAGGTACACAAATACGGCCCTGCGTCCGCAGAACTCCCTCATCATCAACCGTAACATGCTTGGCACCTCCGTACCAGACTGTATCTCTAAGAACACATAAATGACAATCATCATACTACCTGGCCCGAATACGTTCATACAATGAAGAACGGGCCACGGTATGGGCCAACACACTTCCAGTCTCAGAAACCTCCAACCTCACAAATCAGTTGGCTAGATCCTGAACATCCAACGCAAGAGGTCGCTCCCCGACTGATAAATAAGCTAGACTGCCCATACTGACTGACTTCCGGCTCAAAGCATCGGCCACAACATTGGTGAGTTGTGAGAATCCCACCTTCGGGCCATGACTACGTCTAACATTGAACCCGCTAGACAAGCAAACGTTTGAACAAAATAAACTCATTAACAACTAAAATGAACAAGATAACTAAGGCATCGATGGTCAACAATATGAAGGTTAACTAAATTTAAAAATAATATAGCAAATTCGTAATAAAACCCATATACATATCCCAGAACTGGTGTCACATACTCACGAACTGTCTATGAGATTACTAAATACAATGGTCTGAAAATAAGTACATATGACCGTCTCTAAAACTATAAAATAAGACAGAACTGAATGAGAAGGGTAGAAGGTGACTCCAAGGCCCACGAACGTCTGCGGGTCTACCTCGAGGTCTCCGGAGTGAACTAGTGGAAAGCTCCCTCCGTCAATGCCCACCGGGTCCGGCTGCGAAGTCTGCACAAAATAAAGAAGTGCATTTGTAGCATCAGTACAACCGACCCCATGTACTGAGTAAGTGTCGAGCCTAACCTCGACGAAGTAGTGACGAGGCTAGGATCGACAACAATATACATACCTGTGCAATTCTATATAATAACAGGAAAATATCGACAGAAATAAACAGTATAAACAGATACGGGGAGAAACATGTTGTGGATAAGAGGGGCAATAAATACTGGCATAGTGGAACAGGGTGACAACTGAAATGTGATAGAAAAAGCAGGAATTTAACGCCTCATAACAGATAATGAATAACACAATGCACGACATGTCCTCTCGTGCATCACCTCACAAATCACTCGGCACAGAATGTCCCCTCGTGCATCAAAAAGTAATACATCGGCACGACATGTCCCCTCGTGCGATAAACAATAAACAATCATCACGTCATGTCCCCTCGTGTGATATATAAAGAACAATCAGCACGGCATGTCCCCTCGTGTGATAACTAATAAACAATCAACACGGCATGTCCCCTTGTGTGATAAATAATGAACAATCAGCACGGCATGTCCCCTCGTGCGATAAATAATAAACAATCGGCACGGCATGTCCCCTCGTGCAATCAATAATAAACAAACATCAATATAATGCGAAAACTAACAATAAGAAATCTCAAGTGTACATAAATACTACACCAAATACAATCGTCCCGGCAAGGGATTCAGCTATAACCAAACTCGCTTAGAAATTCAATTTCAACAGTAAAAGCCTCAACTGAACAATTAATCAATAATTTCCCACGTCACGAAACAACATCAATGTATCACTCCTAAATCACCAATTATTCATAGTATAGAGAATATCAAGAACACGGTACAATTCATCACAATTGATTCACGGGCATGCTTGACCGCAACATATAGGCACTCGTCACCTCGCCTATACCTTGGACATGAATTACTCATAGCAAACAAGACTCTATACCTATTCCCTCAAGCGAAGGTTAGGCCAAACACTTACCTCGGCTCCAAAGTAGCAATTCAAGCCTCTAATACCGCCTTTCCTTTTGAATTCCACTCCGAAACGACAATATCTAGACATAATCAACTTATTAACATCAATAATGACTCATTTACAATTCCATATCCTAAATATATAATTCCTAACATTCTTAAAAAAATACCAAAATCCGACCCCGGGCCCGCTTGGTCCAAACTCGAGGTTCGGACCAAAACCCAATAACCCATTCCCCCACGAGCCNGTCCAGTGCTCCGCATTTGCGTATAGTAAAACCCAGGACACCTTTACTTACCCTTTGCGTTCGCGAGCCCTTGGCCGCGTTCGCGAAGGGTATTACACCATACACCAACAAATCCTCAAAAACACCAAATTTTTCCACTTTGCACACCCCGTTAACTACCCGAAACTCACCCGAGCCCTCGGGTCTCAAAACCAAAAACACACACAACTCCCAAATAATCCTACGGACATACTTAAGCATTTAAATCACCAAAATATCATCAAAATCAATGAATTACACCTCAAAACTCATAGAATTTTCTTAAAACTTCATTAGGTTCAATTATTCCGATTTTTATCCAAAACACGTCATTTCAAATCCATTTTACACCAAGTTTCATAGATGGCTCACATAACATATATTAAACCTGTTCCGGGCTCCGAAACCATAATACGGGCCCGGTAACACGGTTTTCACATAAATATTCATTTTCAAAAACCTTTATATTTATCAGAAAATAATTTTCTTTAAAACTTCATTTGTCGGGTTTGGGACCTCGAAATTTGATTCCGGGCATATGCCTAAGTCCCATATTTTCCTACGGATACTCCGGGACCGTCAAATCACGGGTCCGGGTCCGTTTACCAAAAGTTTTGACCAAACTCAACTTTAATCAAATAATTATTAGAAATATCATTTTTCATCAAGTTTTCACATAAAAGCTTCCCGTCTACCTGCCTGGGCTGCACACGCATATCGAGGTAAGATTAATGGAGGCTTTCGAGGCCTCGGAACACAGTCATAACCAAATTGACATAGGATGACCTTTTGGGTCATCACATATGGTATTTAACATTTTCATGCTTCAGAAATGCAAGTAACATATTTTAGACATCAGCACGGTGAAACTTAATGAAAATGTTTCCTAAGAGGAAGAGTCAGTTGCTATCTTAGATCGATAGGTTCGTAAGTTGAGATCCAAGAGATTTCCTTTTGTGAAAGTGCAATGGAGAGGTCANTCAATTTGTTTTAGAATCAGACCCGAAAACGAGGTTGAATTCTCAAAAAGTCCATAAACCTAACGCTACTAAAAAAACCCTAATTTCTACCTTGATTTTAAGATTTTAGGCCCGGATTCTAGTGATTAAGGGAGGGAAATGGAAGAAATTGGTGTTAGGAACTCTTACCCAAATGGTTATGGAGGAGAAAATGGCTTGGAGGATTTCAATGGGGCTTGGACAAGAAGAAGGAAGTGAAAATTATTAAAATTTCGCATGGTATTCTGTTTTTGGGGTATTTTAATAACTGGGCAAAATTACCCTTCGCGTTCGCGGGCCCCTAGCCGCATTCGCGAAGGGTTAGCTGCTGGGACCTACGCGTTCGCGGAGTCAGGGTCGCATTCGCGAAGGTCTNTCTGTTTTTGGGTTATTAAAATCACTGGGCAAAATTGCCCTTCGCGTTCGCGGACAACTGGCCGCGTTCGCGAAGGGTTGGCAGCTGGGACCTACGCGTCGCAGAGCCAGGGCCGCGTTCGCGAAGGTCTAACTTCCTAGGCTTCCGCGTTCGCGAAGAATAAACCTACCCTGCCCCCCGACCTCACCCTAAGCCTACGCGTTCGCACCCCTGGGAACGCGTTCGCGTAGAAGCACTGTCCAGTGCTCCGCATTTGCGTATAGTAAAACCCAGGACACCTTTACTTACCCTTTGCGTTCGCGAGCCCTTGGCCGCGTTCGCGAAGGGTATTACACCATACACCAACAAATCCTCAAAAACACCAAATTTTTCCACTTTGCACACCCCGTTAACTACCCGAAACTCACCCGAGCCCTCGGGTCTCAAAACCAAAAACACACACAACTCCCAAATAATCCTACGGACATACTTAAGCATTTAAATCACCAAAATATCATCAAAATCAATGAATTACACCTCAAAACTCATAGAATTTTCTTAAAACTTCATTAGGTTCAATTATTCCGATTTTTATCCAAAACACGTCATTTCAAATCCATTTTACACCAAGTTTCATAGATGGCTCACATAACATATATTAAACCTGTTCCGGGCTCCGAAACCATAATACGGGCCCGGTAACACGGTTTTCACATAAATATTCATTTTCAAAAACCTTTATATTTATCAGAAAATAATTTTCTTTAAAACTTCATTTGTCGGGTTTGGGACCTCGAAATTTGATTCCGGGCATATGCCTAAGTCCCATATTTTCCTACGGATACTCCGGGACCGTCAAATCACGGGTCCGGGTCCGTTTACCAAAAGTTTTGACCAAACTCAACTTTAATCAAATAATTATTAGAAATATCATTTTTCATCAAGTTTTCACATAAAAGCTTCCCGTCTACCTGCCTGGGCTGCACACGCATATCGAGGTAAGATTAATGGAGGCTTTCGAGGCCTCGGAACACAGTCATAACCAAATTGACATAGGATGACCTTTTGGGTCATCACATATGGTATTTAACATTTTCATGCTTCAGAAATGCAAGTAACATATTTTAGACATCAGCACGGTGAAACTTAATGAAAATGTTTCCTAAGAGGAAGAGTCAGTTGCTATCTTAGATCGATAGGTTCGTAAGTTGAGATCCAAGAGATTTCCTTTTGTGAAAGTGCAATGGAGAGGTCAGACAATTGAAAGGGCTAGGTGGGAGTCCAAGTTCGATATGAAGAGTAGTTAACCACACCTTTTTACCGGCCCATGTATATTTCTATGTCCATTCGAGGACAAACATTGCTTTTAGAGGTGGAGAATATGACGACCCGATAAGTCGTTTTGACTACTATCTCCTTTTTATGTGTTGAAAGACCTCCCCAAACTTTATTTAATGACTTTTGTTTTGCGTGGTCCACATCGTTTTCCGAAAAATTTTATATGAGAAATTTTAAGGAAAATGTGATTTTTAGCTTTAAAAACAACTTGAGTTGACCACAGTCTGCTTTTGGTAAACAACCTCATGTTGGTATTTTGACGATTCTGGTAGATTCATATGATGATTTTGGACTTTTACGCATGTTTGGTTGGGGTCCCGGGTGACTCGATGGCGTTTCAATACATTATATGATATTTGCAAAAGTTAAGTTTTTAAGTTTAAAATCTTGAGATTTGATAATTAATTGTTGATATTTGATGTTATTTTAATAATCTGAGTTAGTGAGAAAGTTTGTATTATGCTATTGCACTTGTGGGAATATTCGAATTGGAGCTCGGGGGCTCGGGTAAGTTTTGGATGCATTTTGGGATGTTTTGGACTACTGAAGCATCAACTGTTGTGTTGAGGTTGCATTTGTTGCACCTGCGAAGAACCTATCACAATTGTAAGCCTCGCATTTGCAATTTTAGGCTCGCAAATGCGGATATTGGACGGGCAGTCAAGCTTCTCAAATGCAAATCAATGGTAGCATTTTCTTAAAGGCAGGTTCCTGTTTTGCAATCTAAATGCCTATTTTGCGACGGGGGATGTAGTAGAGGGCTTCGCAAATCCGAAGCCAGAGTCACTTTTGCGATAGGTAAGAATTCGAAAATGCTATGTCTAGAGCCACAAATGCGAACAAGGGTTCCCAATTGCGATACCTGTAGTTGGGTAAAAGTGGAGAATTTCGAGACATAGCTCATTTTACACCATTTTTCAATAGTAAGCTCCTTAGCGGCATATTTTAAGCGGATTTTCTTCCCAAATTCATTCGTAAGCAACTTTAACTTCTTTTCAATCAATTTCAATCACTCTTTCATGAATTTTATCATCTAATCTAGGAATTTCAAGGTAGAGATTAGGAGTTTTGGGTAGAATGTAGGAATTTTGTAAAATTGAGATTTAGACATCGAATTGAGTTTGGATTTTGAAACAAATCACATGTCCGGCTCGAGGTAAATCCATAATAGGCTTTTTTGTTTGAATCACATATTTGACCACGTGACCCCGGGTTGACGTTACTCACATTTTAATTTTAGATAGAGATTGAACCATTTTTATTCGGGGGTCATTTCTAAAGCTTGTTTTGGATTGTTTGAATGTTATTTGGGTAGCTTCAGTTGTTTTGGAGGCTTGTTCTAAAGGAAAGTCATGGTTGATTGTTGATTTGATTCGGGAAAGAGGTTAGTGTCGTGGTTAACTTTGACATGAGGAAATTAGGACTTGATTGGTCTATTTGCTACGTGAATTTTTTATGGGAACGACGTATATGAAAAGTAACTAGTGTATACCATGCTTTAGTTTATTGCATGTTAATACTCGTCCTGTGTTTTAATTGCTACTTGCATTTACTTATTAAATTCATGCTTTCATTTGTTACTTGTGTAACGATCCAACGGGTCGTTTTGTGTATCAGGGTGACGTTTCCTTAAATGAAACCTTCCATAGTGGTTATTCGTGCTTTAAGACTCGCGGGAGCGGGTGGTCTGGGATTTGAAAATGATTTGGATGGTTTAGGAACACTTGGTTCCTTAAGGCTGGCCTATTTGGCCAAGTTTGACTTCGTTCAAAATTTTGAGCAAACGACCTCGGAATCGAGTTCTGATAGCTCCAGTAGCTCAGTATGATGATTTCGGACTGGGCGCATGTTTGACACCGGTTTCGGATGACCTAGGAGTGTTTCGGCGCCCGAAATGGAAATCAGGATTTCCTTAAGTTTAGAATTTGGCCTGGAACAGGACTTCATGCTATCGGGGTCCGAATGGAATTTTGGGACCGACAATAGTTTCGAATAGTCATTTATAAATTGTCTGCGAAATTTGGGATCATTCCGAGTAGTATAGACCCGTCCGGCGTAATGTAATGAAATTTAGAATTTCAAAGTTCTTAAGTTTGATTAATTTTGTTTTGGGGTTTGATTCTGAGATTCGTTGTTGTTTTTCATGTTCCGGAAGTTCGAGCGAGTCCGTATCATCAATACAGACTTGCCGGTGATTTTGGACGGGGTCCCGGAGGGCTTGGGGGTGTTTTAGACCCCCGGGAGCTAAGTTAGAAAAATCAGAAAATTCCTATCTTGTTTCCTTCTCTGCGATCGCAGAGGGATAATTGCGATCGCAGAGAGGGATTTCTTCTGGGCTAAATTTTGTTCTCTGCGATCACAGATATCACCCTGCGATCGCATAAGTCTCTTCCCCCACCTTCTGTGATCGCAGACCTCACTCATGTGATTGCATAAGCCTAACTCCCCACTCTCCGCGATCGCATGCCCCATCTATGCGATCGCATAGCGTCGTTTGGGGCCCAGGACCATTTATTATCCGCGATCACAGTGGTCCGGCAGCTTGGTCTTTGCGATCGCAGGCCTGATGCCGGGATCGCAGTGAAGGTTTTCCTCGGCAGTATTTAAATGCTCAATTACGGGTTGTCTTCCTCATTAGTCATATTTTACCTCCATTAGAGAGCACCCAAGGTTGAAGAACACCTCCCACAACCACCCACTGAAGAGGTAAGCAATTCTCTCCTATTTCTCACGATTATGCATGGAATTTAGTGGGTTAATTCCTAAAAGAAACAAAAATCATGAAATTTGGTAGAAATTCCTAGGGCTTTGATAATTAGTGACTTATCCCTTTTTAGCCATGAACACCTAAATAAATTATGTAATTACGATCCTTGGGCTTTGGGTAATTCATTCCTTCGAGAATTTTCAAAATCCGAACGCGTGGGCCCGGGGTCGAAATTTCAAAAACCTTCAAGAATACTATATTTTGGGATTTCTTGTTAATTCTTATTCTTGGAGCATAAATTGATTCAATTATGCTATGTTTGGCTAGCTGTGAGCCGTCGAGGGTAGTTTCAGAATTTCGGGCGCATATTTTGATCCGGTCCTTGGTCCGAGAAGTGCTTTTATCGAGGTGAGTCTCCTTTCTAACCTCGTAAGAGGGAAATTGTCCCTCTAGGTAACCTTGTTTTCTATGTGATATTGTTTGGGGGCTACGTACGCACCGAGTGACGAGAGTCCGTACATAGTGGCTATTACTGCTTCGTCTGGGTAGCTAGGACACAACATGCTCATTGTTTCCCCCTGTGGTAGCACAGACATAACTTGTATACTTGTGTGATTGGTATTGTTGTCTTTGAACGTTGTGATACTAGGCTTGATTTAAGTGTGATAAGAGAATCACGGCAGAGTGATGATTGATTATATTATAGGATCGAGTCGTACGCCACGGAAGAGTGATGATTGATTAAATTATGGGAACGGGTCGTACGCCACGGCAGAGTGATGATTGCTTACATTATGGGATCGGGCCGTACACCATGGCGAGATTGAGACTACCAGGGTGGGATCGGGTCATACGCCACAGCGAGATTGAGACTACTAGGGTGGGATCGGGCCGTATGCCACGGCGAGATTGAGACTACCAGGGTGGGATTGGGCCGTACGCCACAGCGAGATTGAGACTACCAGGGTGGGATCGACTCGTACGCCACGGCGAGATTGAGACTACCAGGGTAGGATCGGGCCGTATGCCATGGCGGATATCAAACTTGTTTGATTTGAGATTGTTAGTTGATGCCGGATATTGATGTACTTGATTATTTGTTTTACTTGCCTACAATTTTCTTTACATCCTGCTTACCTTACGACTGTTGGACCTTAGTGAGTATCGAGTCGACCTCTCGTCACTACTTCTTCGAGATTATAAGGGATACTCACTGGTTACATATTTATATATATGTACTCATGCTGCACTTTCTTTCCTTTTCTGTACTTGACTGTACAGGTCCGGAGGCTGGTCCATCTGATTTTCAGGCTGGTGCCAGATATTGATTGCGTGGTCATACTTCACGGTGAGCTGCTTTCCTGGCGACTTCCTAGCAGCACCCTGGAGTTTCTTTCGGTATGCTCTCTGTCTATTTCATTCAGACTAGGACCCTGTATATGTTGTAGTCATTGTATATTCAGTAGTTTCCCGTGACACTCGTGACACTTGTTCCTGCCACACACGCGGTATATTTTTTTTTTTGGGGTTTTGGGATGTATATCTATGTGTATGGTTTATTTCGGCCTTGTATCTACTATGATTTTACCTTCATTCAGGACTAGTATCATGGTAGTTGTTATAAACTGGTAACCATTGAGTTGTTTGATCGAATGGGAAGGGTATTACTTAGTGAAAGTTATATCAGCTTGCCTAACTCCCGCGGTTGGGCGCCATCGCGACCTGAATTAGGATTTGGGTTGTGACAACGTGGTATTAGAGCTCTAGGTTACACGTAGTCTCACGAGTCACGAGCAAACCCATTAGAGTTATGCGGATCGGTACGGAGACGTCTATACTTATATTCAGGAGGCTATAGGGCGTTAAGAAACTCCTTTTGTTTATATCCTATCGTGGAATCGGTGATGTACTCAAACCTGTTCTTCTACTCTCTCACAGATGGTGAGGACGCGTGCTTCACATGTTCCTGATCCAGGGGAGGCTACTACCCCCGCCGCTCGAGGCCGCGGTAGGGGCAAGGGTAGGGCTCTTGTTCGTAGTAAGGGGCAAGGGCATCCCAGAGCTGTACCGGTAGCACCGATTAGGGATCCTTATGTTAAGGAGCAGGATGAGCTTCCTCCAGTAGTTCCACCACCAGCTGAGTTTATGACGGCGTCGGGCTTCCAGGAGGTCATGGGCCGTATGCTGAGGTTCATGGACACTATGTCCAAGGCAGGGGTACTTCCATATGATCCTGCTGCTTCCTAGGCAGGATGGGGGAGTTCAGACCCCTACCGCTCAGGCTACAGGACTAGCAGCAGCAGTACATCGTACTCCAGATATTCCACCAGTGATCGCGGTTCAGCCTGGGTGGCAGCACCGGAGCCCAGGCCAGTTGCACAGATAGACCAGCAGAAGCTACTGGGTAGATGGACCCAGCTTCGCCCTCCGATCTTCGGGGGTCAGCGGGGAGAGGATGCACAGGATATTATCGAGAGGTGTAGGGACTGACTGCACAACATGATGATATTAGAGTCACATGGGGTAGACTTCTCGACATTTCAGCTTGAGGGGCAGAGCTTGCCGCTGGTGACAGTCTTATGTACTCAGTAGACCAGCAGGATCTCCATCGGTTACTTGGGAGCAGTTTATTCAGTTATTTTTTGACAGATACATTCCACCATCTGAGAGGGAGGAGCTTCGGGGTCAGTTTGAGAGGTTAGAGCAAGGGCAGATGTCAATGTCAGATTATGAGGCCAGGTTCTCAGAGTTGTCTCGCCATGCTCGCATGATATTGCCCACAGATGTTGTGAAGGTTCGACGGTTTATGGCAGGCTTACATCCGGGTATCAAGACTTCCTTGGCCAGAGAGGTGGAGATGGGTACCCCATATCAGCTTGTAGTTGAGATTGCTCGACGTATCGAGAGTTACCGTGCGAGGAGTAGAGAGCAGGGTAAGTAGGGTCATCAAGACAAGAGGCCCAAGTTCACAGGTGACTTCAGAGGGGCCTCAGCTAGGGCCAGGGGTCAGTACGGAGGTGTCTAGTTCAGCAGGCCTTCCTATTCAGCACCTCCAGTACCTCCTAGGGTTGTTCCAGTCAGGCCCCAGTTTAGCGCCATGCCAGAGCGCTCCTATCATCCTCCAGCCATCTAGAGTGCACCCAACAGTTATTCTAGCCATCAGAGATCCTCCAGTTCTTATCCCAGTGCTTTACCTGAGGATTCACACCGCTCTTCAGCTATTCAGGGTTCCTCCTCTTTAGGGCAGCAAGCAGTAGTGCCAGGGGGTTGCTTCAAGTGTGGGGATCTGAGTCACGCATGGAAGTTTTGTCCCAGGTATCGGGGCAAGGCCGTGCAGCAGAGCCAGCAGCCTATGATTACAGCACCAGTAGCACGACCACCTAGGGGTGGAGGTCAGGTTGGAAGGGGTCGCCCTAGAGGGGGAGGCCAGCCAGGAGGGGGTCGTTTAGCTCCAGCTCGTCCTAGGGGAGCTCAGTCATCGGGTGCTCCATCCATATTTTATGCTATTCCAGCAAGGGCAGATGCACTGGCATCAGATACACGTATTATTTCGGTCTGTGGTTGAGAGGCTTCAGTGCTATTTGATCCAGGGTCTACATATTCATATGTTTCAGCATTATTTGCCCATTCTCTAGATGTTATTTGTGAGTTTTTGGGTTCTCCCTTGTATGTATCCACTCTTGTGGGCGACTCTGTAATGGTAGACCGAGTCTACCGATCTTGTGTGATTACATTCTGTGGGTTTGAGACCAGAGCCGACCTGTTGTTGCTTGATATGGTTGATTTCGAGGTCATCTTGGGCATGGATTGGCTATCCCCTCATCATGTTGTCCTGGATTACCATGCCAAGACAGTTACATTAGTCATGCCTGAGTCGCCAAGGTTAGTCAGGAGTTCACCCAGTTTTCATGTATCTATGCTTCGGAGGTATCACGCCGACTTCTCGCACGTGGTTGATTACAGCACTATCCAGTTAGATGAGAAGTTGGGCTTCGAGGAGGAGCTAGTTTCCATTATTGATAGGCAGCACCGCCAGTTGAGGTCTAAGATAGTTTCTGCGGTTAAGGTCCAGTGGAGGGGCCAACAAGTTGAGGAGGTGACTTGGGAGTCCGAGCGGGACATGCGGAGCAGATATCCACAGCTATTCAGCACTCCAGGTACGATTCTAGTCCCGTTCGAGGACGAACGTTTATTTAAGAGGGGGAGAATGTAACGACCCAGCCGGTCGTTTTGCGTATCAGGGTCCCGTTTCCTTAAATTAAACCTTCCATAGCGGTTATTCGTTCTTTATGACTCGCGGGAGCGGGTGGTCCGGTATTTGGGAATGATTTGGATGGTTTAGGAACACTTGGTTCCTTAAGGCTGGCCTATTTCGCCAAGTTTGACTTCGGTCAACATTTTCAGCAAACGACCTCGGAATCGAGTTCTGACAGCTCCAGTAGCTCCGTATGATGATTTTGGACTTGGGCGTATGTTCGGCTCGGGTTTATGATAATCCAGGAGCGTTTTGACGCCCGAAATGTAAATCAAGATTTCCTTAAGTTTAGAATTTGGCCTGGAATGGAGCTTCATGCTATCGGGGTCCTAATAGAATTCCGGGACTGACAATAGTTCCTAATATTCATTTATGACTTGTCTGCAAAATTTGGGGTCATTCCGAGTTGTATAGACCCGTTCGGTGTAATGTAATGAATTCTAGAATTTCAAAGTTCTTAAGTTTGATTAATTTGGTTTTGGGGTTTGATTCTGAGTTCCGTTGTTGTTTTTCATGTTCCGAAAGTTCGAGCGAGTCCGTATTATGAATACAGACTTGCCGGTGATTTTGGACGGCGTCCCGGGGGGCTCTGGGGTGTTTTAGACCACCGGGAGCTAAGTTAGAAAAACTAGAAAATTCCTGTCTGGTTTCCTTCTCTGCGTTCGCAGAGGGATAATTGTGATCGCAGAGAGAGATTTCTTCTGGGCTAAATTTTGTTCTCTGCGATCGCAGACATCACCCTGCGATCGCATAAGTCTCTTCCCCCACCTTCTGCGATCGCATAAGCCTAACTCCCCACTCTCCGCGATCGCAGGCCCCATCTATGTGATCACATAGCGTCATTTGGGGCCCAGGACCATTTTTCTCCACGGTCGCAGACCTCTAGCCTCGATCGCAGTGGTACGACAGCTTGGTCTCTGCGATCGCAGGCCTGATGCCGCGATCCCAGTGCCGGTCCTTGGTCCGAGGACTGCTTTTATCGAGGTGAGTCTCCTTTCTAACCTCGTAAGAGGGAAATTGTCCCTCTAGGTAACCTTGTTTGCTATGTGATCTTGTTTGGGGGCTACGTACGCACCGAGTGACGAGAGTCCGTACGTAGTGGCTATTACTGCTTCGTCCGGGTAGCTAGGACACAACATGCTCATTGTTTTCCCCTGTGGTAGCATAGACATGACTTGTATACTTGTGTGATTGGTATTGTTGTCTTTGAATGTTGTGATACTTGGCTTGATTTAACTGTGATAAGAGAATCATGGCAGAGTGATGATTGAATATATTATGGGATCGGGTCGTACGCCACGACAGAGTGATGGTTGATTATAATATGGGATCGGGTCGTACGCCACGGCAGAGTGATGATTGATTATATTATGGGATCGGGTCGTACGCCACGGCAGAGTGATGATTGATTATATTATGGGATCGGGTCGTACGCCACGGCAGAGTGATGATTGCTTATATTATGGGATCGGGTCGTACGCCATGACGAGATTGAGACTACCAGGGTGGGATCGGGCCGTACGCCATGGCGAGATTGAGACTACCAGGGTGGGATCCGTCTGTACGCCACGGCAAGATTGAGACTACCAGGATGGGATCGGGCCATACACCACGGCGAGATTGAGACTACCATGCTGGGATCGGGCCGTACGCCACGGCGAGATTGAGACTACCAGGGTGGGATCGGGCCATACGCCACGGCAATATTGAGACTACCAGGGTGGGATCGAGCAGTACGCCACAGTGAGATTGAGACTACCAGGGTGGGATCGGGCCATACGCCAGGGCGGATATCAAACTTGTTTGATTTGAGATTGTTATTTGATGCCGGATATTGATGTACTTGATTATTTGTTTTACTTGCCTACAGTTTACTTTACATCCTTCTTACCTTATGACTGTTGGACCTTAGTGAGTATCGAGTCGACCTCTCGTTACTACTTCTTCGAGATTAGGCGGGATACTCACTGGGTACATATTTATATATATGTACTCATGCTGCACTTTCTTTCCTTTTATGTACTTGACTGTACATGCCCGGAGGCTGGTCCATCTGATTTTCTGGCCGGTGCCAGATATTGATAGTGTGGTCATACTTCACGGTGAGCTGCTTTCCTGGCAACTTCCTAGCAGCACCCTGGAGTTTCTTTCGTACGCTCTCTGTCTATTTCATTCAGACTAGAACCCTGTATATGTTGTAATCATTGTATATTCAGTAGTTGCCCGTGACACTCGTGACACTAGTTCCTGGCACACACGCGGTATATATTTGTTTTTGGGGTTTTGGGATGTATATCTATGTGTATGTTTTATTTCGGCCTTGTATCTACTAAGATTTTACCTTCACTCAGGACTAGTATCATGTTAGTTGTTATAAACTTGTAACCATTGACTTGGTTGATCGAATGGGAAGGGTATCACTTAGTGAAAGTTATATCAGCTTGCCTAACCCCGCTGTTGGGCGCCATCGCGACCTGAATTAGTATTTGGGTCGTGACAACTTGGCTCAATTTGCTATATGTTTCCATGAACCCATTCCTTAAATTATTGACCACCTTTACTTACTTTAAGCTTTTATATGTTATAAAATAGACACTTCTATTGTTCTTCTGTCTTTACTTGTTTAATTTCCCTACTTGCTCGAATCCACTCTACCGTGTACATTGACCTATCTTAGAGACTTTATTTGTCTAGTTCCCTTTTGTGTTGCGTTGTGAGATAGGACATAGCTAGTTGTAGTATTATAATATGTATTTGTGTGATCGGGTTGCACATCGACAAAGTATTGCTATAATATTGGGATTGGGTCGCACGTCGCAATGGTAGTACGTTTATATATGGGATGGGGTTAGACCCTAAAGTAGTATTGATGTTATATATTGGATCGGGTTGCACGCTACAATGATATTGTTAATGTGTACAGATCGGGTTGCGTGCCGCAACAAATGAGTTGTATTATGGTTATTCTTGGCTTTTGTTCTGTTACAATATTGTCTTTTGAAATTGGTAATTGATGATATTCTGAGGCCCACTATTGTGTAGTTCTTATTATAGTTTTCATGTTAAGTGTTGTTTCTCTATTCTGTTATTTATTTTTATTTATACTCGTAAAAGTTGTAGTGAGTGCATAGTCAAAGCCTCGTCACTACCTCGTCGAGATTAGGCTCGGCATTTACGAAGTACATGGGGTCGGTTATCCCTTTTTCTTGGAAGGTTACTTTCCTATTATGGAATGATCGAAATTATTTTGGGGGCTCATCGGTAGGACTAATGAGAATGTGTATTCTATATCCGATCGGGATCGCTTATTCAATGCAACATTTACTGTGGGTATATCATCGAGCAGAATGATTATTATTCATGCCCTAGTCTGTTCATGTGTTTACTATTATGCTACAAGGAGTTGAGACTCTACCTGACCATTCACACACATGATTTGGCTCTATTTAGGCCTTGCGTGTTACACCTCATATTTCATACATGAAAGTACGCCATAAATAAATTAATGAAAGTTCGGAAATGATATTATTCTGAGATTATAAGCATTATGCTATTCCTAACAAATGATGAGTAAATTCGTCGAGGTGAGAGGGGAAGCAAGTCAAAGAAATGAAATTTCGTTCAAGTTTGACATGCTGGGATAAAATACGGCCCAAACTAAAATACTCAGTATTTATGGACTAGTACCATACAAGGTACCATATGACCATGATAGTAGGATGTATAAAGTATATTAAAAATACATGAAATTTTAAGTAATTTGAGAAAATTCTTAATTATACGGGTAATTGATTAATTACCGGGTAGCGGAATATTACCTTATTAGTTTATTAATTATTGGATAAGATCAAAATCCCCACCCCGCATCCACGTGGAAGCAAGACACTACATCAAACAAATTATTCTTAGTCATTGTTGATTAGGTGGCAACTTAGTATGATAGTTAAAAGACATTTTAATTTTGAAGTCTTCAATACAAGAACACTACATCAAATAGCAATTCCTAAGCTTTCAACAAAAATTTCTTGCAACAATTCTTATAAGCTTTTAACATCAGACGTTAACAATTCCAACAAGAATTATTAGCACCTTAGCAACGTGAAATTTTGCGGTTCTGAAGAAATACGGTGCAACCCTTTTCAAGAATATCATATGAATTTTTCTATAATCCAGGTATGTTAAGGCTAAGCTCTACCTTTATTTTGCATGATCTCGTAATTACACGATTTTGATAACGAAGCATAAAGAAAACTTCATATCCCAGATTTTACATATATTTTACTAGTTTTGTAAGTTACAATATTCTCTTTATCGAGACTTCATATTTGTTGGATCAAGAAGCTGAATGGTTTTGAAGATTGACAAAGGAACTCATAGTTGAAGCAGGTCCATCACTGGATACATAAACACATGCATAGTTGAAGGCATGTGAGGTGCAGAAGCAGGAGATAAGCAAAAACTTTGATCTAAAGAGATATCTTCTAATCGAAAAGATTGCAAATTGATAAGGAGATGGACACCTTATTCAGTAAGAACAGAAACCAAGATAATGGAGGATTTAGGGAGTTGAAATAAACTAGAACTCTTCTACCAAATAAGAGTAGCATCCGAATCTAGTGAATCTCTTTGTCTACTAATCCTATATATTGTTAAGTGTTCTTATTGTACATGTACGCACAAACACAGAAGCAAAACAAGAATTTAGAGAAAAATTACCAAAGCAATTTTGCAAGCAGTTCGTGTGAGAATTAAGTGTGCGCCTCTAAAGCAACTTGAACCAGCTAGAAGAACCAGTTTCATTTGTTGTATTTTAGTATAGTATATTTGTAGTAGGTGATTACAACTTTTACACCTTCAGCTTATCTAGAAGCAATTGTAATCGGTACTGAGTGTTCAAGTTATAGCTAACTTGAAGTTTGTCGCAAATAGCTAGAGGCTAGTTTGCCACAAAGGAATTAGAGGTAGTCCTTAGGTTTACAAAATAGTTTACTTTGTAAATGTTTTTTGGCTCATTGATTTAGTGAAGAGTTTGAGAAAATCCTACTGAGAAGTAGATCGTGGTTTTTTCACCTTTTGACCCAGGTGTTTTCCACGTAAAATTGTTGTGTTCTTTAATTTCTGTACTTATCATTCCGCAAACTGTAGAAGTTGGAACACATAGAAGAACCTGGTCCTTCTATAACTAGTGCACGCAAAAATTGGACACCACACGAATCAGCCCCCCCCCCCCCCCCCTTGTCGGGTTTTCTTGCTTCC
>ML250500.1:37173-57256 GCA_005239495.1 Nicotiana undulata
CCCCCCCCCCCTCTTGTGTGGTATTGATGTTTAGAACATCAATTGGTATCAGAGCAGGTTATCTTTGAAGAGGCTAACACCTTAGGAAAATATCAAGATGAGTGCACCACCTGGGAACTGGGAAGGACAATCATCTTCTAGGCCACCACTCTTCAATGTCCAGTAATACTCCTGGTGGAAGAACAAGAAGAAAGATCACTTAACTGGAGAAGACTATGAACTATGGGACATAGTCACTGACAGTCCTTTGGCCACCAAGAAGAAGAGTGCTGAAGGAGTAGATGTGCCAAAGACAAGAGCTGACTGCACTGCTGAAGACTTAAGAAAATGGGAAAAGAATGCCAAGGCCAAGAAGTGGATTGTGTGTGGACTTGGTCCAGATGAGTACAGCAAGATTCAAAGTTGCACTACTGCAAAGGAAATTTGGGACACTTTGCAAGTGGCTCATGAAGGAACTGCACAAGTGAAAAGATCCAGAGGTACATTACTATATTTTCAGTATGAGAATTTCTCTATGAAGGAGGTATAGACCATCCAAGAGAAGTTCACTAGGTTCACTAATCTGACAAATGAACTAAAATCTCTTGGAAGGAATATCCTTGAAGAAGACAAAGTCGAAAAGATTTTGACAAGGGTTCTGCCAATCTCTTGGGAGAGTAAGATCATTGTTATTCAGGAATCCAAGAACATGGCAACCCTCAGGTTGGATGAGCTAATTGGAAATCTCACTGCCTATGAACTTAGAAGGCAGACAATGAAGATGGATGCTCCGAGGAAGGAAAGAAGTCTGGCACTGAGAATCACTGAGGGAGCAGAACTGGAGGAAGATGAAATGGCTATGATCACCAAGGAATTCAAAAACTATCTCATTAGGAAAAAGGGCATCTCAAGAGGTTGAAACTACAACAAGGCAAAGGCACCAGAAAAACCCACCAACGAGGGATGCTACAAATGTGGAAAAACTGATCATCACATCAAGAACTGTCCTCAGTGGGAAGTTGAATGGAAAAAGGAAAGATCTAAACGAAGGAACGGGAAGAAGGAACTGGTTCATCCCAAGAAAAACAAAAGATCAACAAAAGCTATGGTTGCTGCTTGGGGAGAAAATTCAGATGAAGAATCAGATGATGAAGATGGAGATGAACAAGCACTCATGGCAATTGGTGAATCCGATGAGGAATCATATGAGGAATCACAGGTAAGTATATTTCATCTTAAAAACAAGATTACTTTCTTATCCAAAGAAAAACTCTTTGAATTATTACATGACTTCATTGTTGATTCTGAAGTAATAAATAAAGAGAAGGAACAACTGTCTAAGGAGTGTGTAACGTTAAAAGCAAATTGTAATAACCTGTAACTCAGAGTAAGTGAATCTGTGAGTTAAAACACTACTCTGAAGAACCAGGTTCATCCACTTGGAACAAATGTCCTAGAGTGAAAATATGAAAATGTATAACTGAAACTAGGAACCAGTAAGAAGACATCTGACAACTCTCAACTCATCTTAGAAGAAAATGTAGGCAGACTAAAGGATGAGTTGTATAAGAAAAATGAATAGATAAGTGTTGAAGGAGGAACTTGGTAAGGTTAAGCATGAACTGGACATAACATGCAAATGGAATAAATCATGTGATGCTTGAACATGGATACAGGAAAATCATAGTAGCAACAGAAAATGACTTGGCTTTGGGAATCAACTGCCTAAATGGGATCCCAAAAGCAAGTACCTCACTCTTCCTGAGAACAAAATTTGTACCCACTATGGTAAGACTGGTTGTCGCGCCCCCTTTTTCCTCTCCTTTCGGATCAGTCAAGGTTTTGACATTATTGGGACAACTAATTTACTTTTGGGATAAGGGTTGTGAAGGATTTGAAGAGTCGCCACCTAACGAATTAAGGGGCATTAGGGTACCTATTAAGAGTTACTTACAACACATATTTGAATAACCAGAGATTGGGTAAGGGATTGAAATTACTCCAAGGGGAAGGTGTTAGGCACCCCTCAAAGTCCATAACTGTGGTTCTTGGCCAAACGGGCTTTGTGAATTAAGAAAGTAGAAAAAAGGCAGTCTAAGCACACATATGTGAATAAAGGTTTGAAAGATTTACAGTCTAAACACACCTATGTGATAAAGTTTAAAAGATTTACAGTCTAAACACACATATGTGATAAAGTTTAAAAGATTTATAGTCTAAGCACACATATGTGATAAAGGGCAAGGGAAGTCCTAATTTGTTTACCTATAGGATCATATCAATGCAATGCCCAATAATCACTCCTCACTGAGGGGCTATACGTGGCATTAGCGCACCAGTCATCATATCCTTTCTACACTTTATCCCACCCCTTAGCGGTTATTGAGAGAGTTTTAGTTAACGAACTCTAAGCGTGATGCTACTCGTCCCTTCCTAGTTCCCCTGGAGGAATTTGGGACCTCTACATTTTCTAGACAAACCCTATTGTTTCAAAAGGGAAAATACTAGGAGACAAGCAAGAACAAATAGGACTAGCAAATAAATGAAGGAAAGCAGTTAAGAGGCTCAGATTTACCTCCACATGTAATGCACATAAGCATCACGTCTCAAACACAAACTTGAGTGGTTTTATTAGAAAAGGTCCTAAGACAGGATATCTAAGTGAGTATTAATGTACAAAAATATGCAACACCGTTTTTTGATAAGCTCATCAACAGGGTCCTAATCAGTTTGCCTACTGATTTTAAATTTGTGAACCTTAAAGCAGTAAACACAATCACAAAAGTCTTCCAGTTTTATAGAGATTGATTACCTAAGGCTTTCCTAGGCGTGGGACTGTGCATAGTAATAGTTACCAGAATTATTAAACAGTTCAGAAGTTGTTTTACCTAAAAGCATGTTATTTTAGGCGATACGAATATGAGAATGCAGAGATTGTTATAAATTTTATTTAGAACCGTCACAAGGTGATACTTTTTAATACCTTTTCATGAATCATTATTTTAAACTAGGTGTCTTACACAAATGACATAATTGTTAAAACATAACTTCAAAATGCACAGAATTTTCTAAGGCATGATTTCTAAATGCACACGGGAGTTATAGAATTGTTAAAGCATGATTTCTGAATGCACAAGAGTAACAACTTTTATATTAGCGTTGTTATTGTCCTAGAAGCAGAATCTCTTAATGATAAGCATAAAACATGGATTAGTGACAGATGAGATGCTGAAACAGTACATATGAAATCCTAGAAACATGATATCTAATGCATGTTTGGCATGATTTGGATGAACATATTAGTCCTAAAACATGGATTCTAATGCAGATATAAATAATGTAAAGCCTAAGAATTTCTTTCTACCCAATGATATTAATAGAACTATAAGCTACCCTTCCCATTTCAATAGCCATCCCCAATATTTGTTTACAATAATTATTACAAACCAGCAGCTGAATGAATTACATAAATCAAATAAAGGAAAAAGAGAAAGTTAACTATAGGGAGCCTACAATAGGCCCAAGTGTATCATGAGGATACCTTATTTTCATAACCTCAAGTGCCAAAGTTCCATAGTCCAAAATCATGTCCGGGTGTGTCAGAGTTCCATAAGGATCTCAAGGATCCCGGGCAGTGATCACACCCAAATTTTCATAACAAGAACTGAGTAGTGTAGTGTGGAAGGGCCAGCCCAAGTATGTCAGAGTTCATAGGGATCTCACAAGGATCCCAAGGCAGTCACACACTGGAGGGGCAGAACCTATGGACTTAAGAGTAGAGTGAGAGTACTTGACATAGTTTTGAAAGAATTTTGGTATGAAAACAGTACTGAAAAGGATTCAGTTGAGTGAAGAAGTCTTATAAAGTAGGAGTTGTTTAGCAGTAAAATAAATTAAGTAAGAATAGTGTAAACACTTGAGGAATCAAACAAAACAGAAGAATAACTCAAAGAAAATAGGTTCAGAATCATTCAAACGACAATCCTTCACATAGGGATATTGGGAGTTGGGGACATATACAACAAACATAGTGAACACACAACAAACAGGAGCACATAAGTCTTTTGTGATTAAGGAGTTTATGGGATTTGGGGATAACTAACAATACATACATAGTACAGGTGTATGAACTTCAGAAACAATAGTGAGGACGTGATTAAACATAGTTAATCATAGAATTAGAACAACTTAGGGTAACAAATTATCTTGCAAAAAATAGGTTCATACTATAAACCAGACAAACATAAATAGAGTTGAGTCAGTCTGAGACATACTACAAAGGAATGGATAGGTTCATAGACATGCTAATTATAAGCTGAATTAAGACAGAACTAATATGCTAGATGAAAGCATGCTAACTACATATTGAAAAGCTTCAAAATATCAGACATAGACTAGTAATCAATATACTACAGCAGTAGGGAAACACATAGAGTTTGGAACTTGGATTTAAATCAGAACATACCAGTTAAGCAGAGTAAACAGTAAGTGTAGAGCAGTAGAGTGCAATAACTAGCCTTGGCTTACAGTCGGCTAGTTCAATAATAGTAGCAAGTAACAAGAAAGAGCAAAAGAGTTTCGAGGGTAAGAAGAGAGTTTCTGAACAAATGTGTTCGTGTGTAATAAAAAGAGAAGATAGTATATATAATAGTTTGAAAGCGAGGTAAATAAGGTAAGAATTAATTTGTTCAGTAATTGAAGAACTCAGAATCAATTAAAGTAAAATCAGCCAAGTCTCCCCTTAATTAAGGGGGTAATTACCAACAGTAAAGGGAAGGAGACAATAATGAATAGGTAATTAGTGGTAGATTCATAAAGTTCTAATTAAGGAAATAGCTGTAAGAATCAATTAATAATGCACTCAATCACATTATAAGGTAAAAGATAATTTAAAGGTTGTAAGAAATAGAAAAAAGTAGCCAGAAATCAGTAAGGAGTATTAACATAGTAAATCAAGGATTCGAAGAATGGAAAAATAGTACTGATTTTTTAGAAATAATATAAACTTGCATGAATAAACAAATAAGCCCAGGTATAGACAGAGGAATCAGTAATATGAAACCCTAATGGAACATATTAGGCTAAAATCACAAAAAAACAGCATTCATGAGAATCAAACACACAACAAGATCGAATGAACAAACAACAAGAACGAACTCAGAATCCAAACATAGTACTAAAAATTAAGGGTTTTAACATAACGAATTAGGGTTAAGGTAGAACTTAACAAAATCATTTAAACACATAAGAATCAGGGAATAATACTTAAAAATCAGAGAAAACTCATTTTTGAAGAAAAGTTCTAGAAACCCTAATAAGGAAAATGAAGCGATTCTTTGACAAATAAGATGGTTTTTAAAAAAAAAAAAGCAAATCAGTTCAAATGTTATCAGATATATTAGTGATCTAAATAGTTAAGAGATGAAATTAAGGTTTCGAGAAAAATAACCCAGAGATAGCGAGACCGGCTTAGAAACCATAAGTCTAACAAAATAATAGGGGTATTACTCAATCGAGCCATGGTGGCCTGAGGATGGTGAGAACAGGCCCAGGAGTGAGCGGACCGGTCATGGGAGATCCATTGAGGCTGGGAACGGTGGTGAGCGACATTGTTAACGGCGAGCAAGCAACGACGAAGGGGGTTAGGGTTAGGGCAGAGGAGATTTGAGAGAGACGGGTGAAGTGTGACGGCGGAGAGGATGAGAGAATGAGGGGTTGGAGGGGGGTCATTAGGTTAAATTAGGAAAGAATAAACCTTGACCGTTGATAAAAAATGATCAACGACCAGGATTTGGGTAGGGTAGTATTAGGAATTAGGCCTGGGATTTTGGGATAGTTTAATTAGGTGATTTGGTCTGGCTATAATAGGCTATAATTGAAATGAATGGGGCTATTTGTTAAATATCAAGATAATTTAATTAAAATAATTAAAGATTATAAAAATGAATTTCATGCATAGAAATACTTCAAAAATGATTATTTGGTATTTCAAAATACAAAAGACTAATTTATGGTAAAAAAATAGTACAAAATTATATGCATGGGCTATAATTGCAAAGTTATTGCAATTATTAACCAAAAGGTGCCAATTTGGCTACTTATGGAATAATTTGGTCTTAATAGGATCATAAATAATGAATAAAATTAAGAAATACTTTTGAGATCATTTGTGATGCAATTTTGTAATTATTTATTAAAAATAAAATACTGGACAAATTTATAAAAAAATGTAGAAAAATTAAGGAAAAATACAAATTGCTACTAATGCATGGTTTTGAAGGTATATATGCAATTTAAAAGATACTTTGGGAAAAATTGGGTAACAACAGCTGCCCCTCTTTCCCCGGAAAGGATGAAAGAGTTGTCGGGTAAAGATATGATGGCCAATTTTGACCGAGCGAAATGGATTTGAGAGATTAAGGCCGCACTCTGGCTTCTGAGTTGCCTACATATCTCTGGTTTTACAGGAATCAGGTCGTGTGTAGTTCTGGATTCATCGGCGAAATATAACAATGAAGTCATTGCAAGAACGGACACAACATATAGGGATGGGTAGACGAATATTTTATGAGGGTGGTGTGGTTTGATATAGTTGAGGGAATTGGAGTAGGACTGCTCCTGCTGCGATAGCCGTTTCTTGCCGGGTCACCTGCAGATAAGAATACTACAAGCATGTATTGTGCATAAATTTAAACATGATGCAGCTTCCCGTTGGACTATGAAAGTTGTCTTCGGATGATTAGGGATGACGTCCTTAGACCATGATGTCCTTGGCCATGAATTGTTTGATGAGAGATTTGCACGCCATGAAATGATATTCTCGGACCATGAAGATGGTGACTCCGAACTATGACGCCTTTGAATAATGATATGCAAAATTGAGAGAGATCCTTAGTCCATGGCATGGTGTCTTCCGTCTGTGAGGATGATTCCTTTAGACTATGACGCCTTTGGACAGGTTGGCGATATTTCAGCCCGACGGATGCAATAATATGATGTTTACAAGACAAGGCTTAGTCTTGCGAATTGGAGGTCAGAGCTTAGCCCGAAAAAGGGGAAAAGTAAACAATGCTGAGAGACAACGCTTAGTCTCGTTAAAAGAAGGTAAATAGGAGGCAGAGCTTTGCCTCATGCAAATATGGAGACAGAGCTTAGTCTCATGCAAAGGAAGGCATAGATCAACCTTATACAAGTGTAGAGGAAGAGCTTAGCCTCATGCAAAATATGGGACATGGCTTAGTCCCATGCAGATGAAGGCATAGATTAGCCTTATGCAGAGGAAGGCAGAGATTAGCCTTATGTAGAGGAAGGCAGAGATTATCCTTATGCAGATGGAAGGCAGAGATTAGCCTTATGCAAATGAAGGCAGAGATTAGCCTTATGCATAGGAAGGCATATATTAGCCTTATGCAGAGGAATGTATAGATTAACCTTATGCAGAGGAAGACAGAGATTAGCCTTATGCAAGTGGAAGGAAGAGATTAGCCTTATGAAGATGGAATGTAGAGACTAGCCTTATGCAAATGAAGGCAACGATTAGCCTTATGCAGAGGAAGGCAGAGATTAGCCTTATGCAGAGGAAGGCAAAGATTAGCCTTATGCAGAGGAAGGCAGAGATTAGCCTTATGCAGATGGAAGGCAGAGATTAGCCATATGCAAATGGAAGGTAGATATCAACCTTATGCAGAGGAAGGTAGAGATTATCCTTATGCATATGGAAGGCAGAGATTAGCCTTATGCAAAAGAATAAATAGCAAATAGTAACAAAATTTCTTGGCTGGTATAGGATTGCGATTGCAATCGTTTTGAGAATTGTGACTACGAAGCATGTTTATCCTTTGTGCTGATAGAAAATTTCGGCAATGGAAACTGTTTTCAGAATTGTGGCTTTGAAAAATGTTTATTCTTTGTTCCTGCATCCAAAGAACAATTGTGAGTTCTATAGATGGGGAGGTTGATTCGTGTTCTTGATGGATTTGCTTGACTCGTCCTGCATGGTCTGATGATCATGTTCAAATCATCGGGGTAGCGCTTGCTAAACAGAGATATTTTACAAGAAAGCATGCATGATTTGTAAAGACATAGTAAACATATATATTTTAAGAAATCTAGATAAAGGTTAGATAAGTTGATGTCTCTGACTGTTGCACATGCTACGATCGGCTGAACTTGCTTCAGAATTTTGAGGGTCCTCTTCAAATTTCTGCCACAATTTACAATTTCGGTGGGAAATGAGATATATATTGAATTGTGACCGAAACCATAGGGCTACCTACATATCCCCTCTTCAACGGGAATTAGGTCAGGCGTAATTCAATTTACATCATTTGAGAAAAGCACAAAGAATTACATGTTGTATCGTTTGACTGCATCTGAATTGATCGGTTTTGGCCATACTTCTCCGTCCATTTCTGCTAGTACAAGAGCTCCTCCTGTCAGTACCCGGTGAACCATATATGGACCTTGCCAGTTGGGAGAGAATTTCCCTTTGGCTTCATCCTGATGCAGAAAGATCTTCTTTAACACCAGCTGCCCTAGTGTGAATTGTCTTGGGTTGACTCTTTTGTTAAAGGCTCTAGACATCCTGTTCTGATAAAGTTTCCCATGACATACTGCATTCATTTTCTTCTCGTCTATGAGGGCTAGTTGCTCGGAACGGATCCTTATTCATTCTGCATCGCTGAGCTCAACTTCTTGTATGATTCTTAAGGAAGGAATCTCCACCTCGGCAGGAATAACAACTTCCGTGCCGTAAACCAGTAAGTAAGGAATGTGTTGCGGTATCCCAGTAAGGAAAATGATAGCTTTTTGTGCCACTGTTTGTGCATTTCTATCATCATTCTCAATATCTTCTTGATGTTCTTATTGGCGGCTTCTCCAGCTCCGTTCATTTGAGGTCTATAGGTTGTAGAGTTCATTTTTTTGATTTTGAAAGTCTTTCATCAGATCGCTGTTGAGATTGGAGCCGTTGTCGGTGACGATTGACTCTGGAACTCCGAATCGACAAATAATACGGTCGCAGACAAAGTCAGCCACGACTTTCTTAGTCACTGCTTTGTAATATGCTTCTTCGACCCATTTGATGTCGTAGAACCATGGTTTTCCGTCCGTTTCTTCATCAACATGGGCACAATATGCCGGCTGACTATTGGTCTTTAGTGGAATAGGGCCAATGAAGTTCTTATCTGGATGTTGTATCATGGATGATAGAGTGGCCAGTGCATCGGCAAACTCGTTCTGAATTCTGGGGACGTGCCGATATTCTGTCTTTGTGAACCTCTTTCTCAGTTATTGCACATGGTGCAGATACGACAGTATCTTGGAATTTTTGGTAGCCCATTCTCCTTTTACTTGGTGTATAAGTAAATCTGAGTCACCAATTACCAGCATCTCCTGAATATTCATGTTAATGGCCATGTTGAGCCCTAAGATACAGGCTTCGTATTTCGCACATTATTGGTGCAGGGAAATCTGAGTTTGGCAGATACCGGGCAATGTTGACCAGTTTCTAACACCAAGACTGCTCCAATACCGACTCCTTTGAAATTGGCTTCTCTGTCAAAGAACATTCTCCAACTGTCATAGGATTTTGCAATGTCTTCTCATATGAACAACACTTCTTCATCGGGAAAATACGTTTTCATGGGCTCGTATTCTCCTCCTACGGGATTCTCGGAAAGATGGTCTGCCAATGCATGTCCCTTGACCGCTTTCTAAGTCATATAGACGATGTCAAACTCACTCAACAGGATTTGCCACTTAGCCAGCTTGCCAGTGGGCATGGGCTTCTGAAAGATATATTTCAAGTGATCCATCCTTGATATGAGATGTGTAGGCACAGAAGTAGTGCCTCAGCTTCTGGGCTACCCAGGTTAGAGCACAAGAGTTACGTTCTAGTAGAGAATACCTTACCTCGTATGGAGTGAACTTCTTAATAAGATAATATATAGCCTGCTATTTTCTCCCTGTCTCGACATGCTGCCCCATAACGCAGCCGAAAGGTCCATCTTGTACTGCGAAGTAGAGTAGCACGGGTCGACCTGGATCTGGCGGTACCAAGACTGGCGGTGTTGATAAGTATTCCTTGATTCTGTCAACAGATTTTTGACAATGTTCGGTCCATTTGGTCGCATCATCTTTCCTCAACATTTTGAACATTGGTTCACATATGACCGTGGACTGGGCTATGAACCGACTGATGTAGTTAAGGCATCCCAGAATACTCATTACATCCTTCTTATATAATGGTGGTGGAAACTCCTGGATGGCCTTGACCTTTGATGGATCCAACTCTATTCCTCGGCGGCTGACGATGAACCCAAGTAATTTTCCAGCGGGAACCCCGAATGCACACTTGGCGGGGTTCAACTTCAGGTTGTATTTCCACAATGTGTTGAAGAATTTACTTAAATATGCTATATGGTCGGTGGCTTTCTTGGACTTGATGATGACGTCGTCCACGTACACCTCGATTTCTTTATGTATCATGTCATGGAAGATAGTAGTCACATATCTCATGTAAGTGGCCCCGAAATTCTTTAGGTTGAATGGCATCATCTTGTAGAAGTATACCCCTCACGTCGTAATGAAAGCCGTTTTCTCAGTGTCTTCCTCCTCCATCCAAATCTGATGTTAACCGGCGAAGCAATCCACGAACGAGTGAAGTTCATGCTTGGCACAATTGTCAATCAGGGTATGTATATTTGGAAGAGGGAAATCATCCTTTGGACTGTCCTGGTTGACATCCTGGTAGTCGACACAAACCCTAACTTTTCCATCTTTCTTCGGGACTGGCAATATGTTGGCGAACCATGTTGGATATTCAACCACCCTGGGGACCTTGGCGTTGATTTGTTTGGTAACTTCCTCCTTGATTTTCAGACTCATATCAGGTTTGAACTTCCGGAGTTTTTGCTTTACTGGTGGACACATTGTATTGGTTGGAAACTTGTGATCCACAATGGATGTAATTAGACCAATCATGTCATTGTACGACCATGCTAATATGTCTTTGTACTCTTTCATGAATTGTGTGTATTCTTCCTTCTCCGACGGCGAAAAGTAGATGCTGATGTGAGTTTCCTTGACAGTCTCGGAATCTTCCAGGTTGACTACCTCAGTTTCGTCCAGATTAGACTTAGGTATGTTCTTAAAATCCTCTACTTCTCTGACAATTTCATCGTGTATGACATCCTTTTCTTCTGAATCACCGTCCTTTTGTTGTGTTGTCTCATTGCATGTCAAAATCATTTGTTCATCAAGACAGGAAATAGTAATGTTGTAAAGATAAAAGTAATGAGAGAAAAACGATAATAAATAAATACTGATTCGTTGAAACATAAAAGTGATTTTGATAATTTAAACAAATGTTTTGGAACATTGGAGATTTTATTGGAAAATATAAATACGAAAAGGAAATCATCTGCAAAATGAAATAACTAATGTTTGTTCAGCCTTGTTACCCCGGGACTCGTCGAGCCCTTGGATAGTCTGACAGTCCAGTTTCTGAGGAATGATCCCTTGCTCACGGCTTGGATGGTAGGGCCTTCCTCCTCTTCCTCCTCGACAATAACACAAAAGTCCACATCTTCATCTTCCAGGAATAGATTCTTCAAGGCTACCAACGCTTCTTCTTCTTCTGACCCCTATATGATGTTTGCTTGCTGGAAGGTTTGCTTCAGATACGGTATGTGCTATTCCAATGGATAGTAGGGGTCGCACCATGGTGGTGACCAGTTATTATAATCTTGCCAAGTGTACTTGTATCCCAGGCCAAAGGTGGTGCCGTGGAGATTTAGTTGTATCAGTTTGGAGATCCCCTGAAGATTCCTTCCGAGTTCTTGCCAAGCTCGTATCCACTCCAATTAAATATGACCCTGATCTTACTATCCCACCACCTATCCTTGTCTATCGCGTTGACCCGTTCGATGTGGTGGTAGGTTTCTCCACCCAGCCTTCTCCTACCCTCAACCACCGGGATGGTCTGGCGGTTGTAGATAGGGTTGCTTCCATATCCTTGGATGATTACTTCCTGGTGATTCCACTAAAATTTCACTGCCTAATGCAATGTCGATGCCACGGCCCTAGCGGCATGTATCCATGGCCGTCCCAATAACTCGTTGTAGGACGCAGATATATCTAGTACCAAAAGTTCAACCTCGAACCATGTAGGCCTCATCTGTAGACAAAGACTGATTTTGCCAATAGTGGACCTTTGCGAACCGTCGAAAGCCTTTACATTCATGGACCCTTCTCTTATCTTTTATAGTCCCTTTCCCAATCTCTTCAGTGTTGTCAATGTGCAGATGTTGATGCTGGATCCCCCGTCAATTAGAACCCTGGTGATAAAGTAATCCTCATATTGCACAGTGATGTGCAGTGCCCTATTGTGACTTAGCCCTTTGGGCGGCTGTTCGTCCTCGTGGAAAGTAATTTTGTGACTTTCCAGTACTTTCCCCACCATGTTGGCCATTTCTCCACTGGTGATGCTATTAGTCACATATGTTTCGTTCAACACTTTCATCAATGCATTCATATGTGCTTCCAAACTCTGCAGCAATGAAAGAATGGATATCTAGGTTGGAGTTTTGTTCAGTTGATCTATGACTGAGTATTCCTTAGCTTGCACCTTTCTCCAAAGACCATCCGGACATGTTTCAATAATGGGAGGTCTGTTGGAAGCCTACCTGTTAGACTCTCCCAAGTGTTCAGGGGTATAGACCATGTCGGTCCTGGTCCTCCCCTGCCTAGCACCAGCTTCTTTTACTTTGACCTTACCTTTCATTCTCACTTCAGCTACGTAATCCCTAGGTACAACATTAGTGTTGAAATGCGGTGTGGTTGACACTGTCACTGTAATTGGTGTGGCTACCTTTATTTCAAATGGGACAGTTGCCATGGTAGGTGGCATTACTTCAACCTCAAACGGCACATGTGTGTCCGCAGCTGGTGCCACTTCAAACTCAAAGGGGACTGACGCAGCTAGTTCAATGTCTCCTAATGGATGAATCTGGACTATGATGGGATTAAGTGTGACCGTTGGCTTCATTGGGTCATCACTTTCTTTGATCAACCCGATTGACCCTTCTGGGTCCCATTCTTCCTCTATCTCTATCATGTTGACGCCTCCACCCCTATGGTCTGCGAGCGAGTTGCTGCGGACATTGGGGGTAGCTTCCTTTGCTTGGATGATTTTATTATCAATCATAGACTGGATCTTATCCTTCAATGAGCAGCATTAATAAATTGTATGTCCCTTCATGTCGGAATGGTATTCACAGGTTTTATTTGGATTGACCCACTAGGATCGATTTTCAGGGGTTACAGCAAGTATATGAGTGACATAACTAGCAGCCTTTAGCCTCTCATACAGCTATTCAATAGGTTCGGAAATGGCGATATATTGTTTGGGCGGCCTGCAGTCGAAGTTAGGTCGAGGCTTTGGGAAATTCTGGCGAGCTGGAGGTGACTGGAAGTGAGATGGTTGAGAGTTGTATGTATGATAAACAATGTATGGTTGGGAATATTTGGCAGGTGTGGGTTGATTAGTAGTTGGAGAAGATGGTTGATATGTTGGTGGAGGTGTTGACTGATATGTGAGCGGGGGTTCTTTGTATGTAAGTGGAGAGGTTCGATATGTCAGTGGGGATTTAGGTCCCTGTGCAACCATTACAGCTCCTACATCTTTCTTCTTGGATATGCCACCGGATTGCAGGGCCTTGTTAGTGGATTGTAGTGCTTCAAAATTAATAAATATCCCGCTCTTAATCCCTTCTTCAATTCTCTCACCTAGCTTGATGATGTTAGAGAATTTGTGGTTTTGAATCACCATCAGCCTCTCATAATATTGCGGGTCCTGCGCTCGAACAAAGAATTTGTTCATTTGTTCCTCATCTATGTTAGGCCTGACCTTGGCTGCTTCAGACCTCCAGCGAGTGGCATACTCGCGAAAGGTTTTAGTGGGCTTTTTCTTGAGATTTTGAAAATAAAACACGTCTAGTGCATTTTCCGTGTTGAACCTGAACCGGTCCATGAAATCGGATGCCATGTTCACCCAATTGGACCACTTCTTAGGGTCTTGGCTAATGTACGAAGACAAAGAATCTCCTTTAAGGATCCTCATGAATAATTTCATACGAATCTTCTCGTCTCTTCCTACTCCAACCGATTTGTCACGATAGGTCCTTAGATGGACCTTAGGATCACCAATACCGTCAAACATTTCGAACTTGGGAAGTTTGTACGCCTCCCGTAGTTCCACATCAGGTTGTATGCAGAGATCTTCTTAATTTAATCCTTCAATTCCCTTACCTTCTTCAACACTTTGAACTTGGTTGGTCAGTTTCTTGAGTTCTTCGGCCAAATTCTTGAAAAACACATCCTTCTCACAAGATTCAGGTGTGTAAGAAATGGGTTGGGTGGAGTGAGGTAAAGTCTCCACATATATTAGGTTGTTGTGATGGCTTGGTGCCTGAGCATAGAGGTGGTCATTGGTGGAATTTTGTGTTCAGGGATGATTGGTGGGGTGTTTCTCGGAACATCGAAAGTGTTTTGTTGGTATGGTGGTGGGATCGTTTGATTTTTCGGTAGGGTTGTATGGTGGTGAGTTGCAGGAGGATTTTGTTTGTTTTGGGTATTATGATGTGGAACGGGGTTGTGAGTGTTTGGGTGATTGACATATGGAACACTAAGTGAGAAGGACAGATTTGCCAAGTTTTGAACATGTTCAAGCTCCCCTTGGAGTTTCAACAACCTTTGCTTGAGTTGTGACATAGCATCGTTCTGAACCTGAGTACCTTGACTGTTAGAAGCTTTTGTTCGTTCAGCTGGCATTTCCTTTCTGATGTTACTCAAATATTCCATTTTGTCTTTGCCTTTTCTTTTGCCTTTAGGTGGACTAGGAGGGGGAGAAGGTGGAGGGCCCCTGGATCATGTATGATATGATGATGATGCCAAAATGCACGAACCAACCTTTAGGGAGGGGAATAATCAAAAGAAAGTAAAATAAACAAAAAGGTAGCCAAGTTATTGAGCATCATGAGAAAATATTTGCAGTATTTAAACACATATTGCAGAAATGTAAGTGCCTTTCCTAATTTTGGGAGCCTCTTGGTGCCCGAGATAGGCCTAGCGACAATCTGATTTGGAGAACTTAGATGCCAAAATGCCTCATCTCATTAATGTAAAATAGACAAATCAAAAAGCGACACTAGAATAACAAACAGGAAATAAAGTCACTAATGGAACTTGGCCTTATTACATTTGTAAAAAGGAAAAGGGTAAATCTAGCCTACTTAGTCCCAAAAGGACCTTCCCAGATTCGATATCCTTGATCTCATCGAACAAGTTCCCTAGCTCACGCAGTCCCAGCAGTATGTATGCTCTGGCCATGTGACCTCCTTCATTTCCCTCGGCTTTCTGACAGTCCTCGACCCTCTTGATAATTTTACTCTCAATCTCCACTATGTCTCGCTCCAAGTATTCCATCTTCTTGTTGGAATGGATAGCCATATCTTTCCACTCTTCGATCAACCTTTTGTTTGTTTCATGTATCTCCTGGTGCTCGTTCTCAGAGTCATGTACCATGCGCAGCCGGTTGTACTGGACCTGAGCCTCAGCATTCTCGTCTATGATTATGTTGCCTCGGCTGATTCCTGGCCTCACTAACCCATACAAGTGGTCTTCCAACCACACCGGGTAGAAAGGTGCACATCTTGCATGGTACATGTCTTGTTCAATAATATTCTTTTCCATTATGATTTTGCAGTGCCGCATATGTTGGGCTTGGCACTTGTAGGGGACGTCGACATCCTGAAAGTCAGCTGTGAAGTGGCTCGTCTTTTCAACCCACAGCACAACTTGTTTTCTACCTGCTTGTCTCATTACTCGGAGAGGAACGTAAGGATATATACCTCTCAACCCGATCAACACTAGGTGTGGTGCACCCCTGGACCTCATGATGAATTCGTTCGTCGGGAACCACTCGAACATCCATTGTACCTGCTCCTCAGTTAGGTTATCAATGAACTCCACCAACTCCTTGGTAGTGGATACGCAAATCTGTCGGGGAGATATGTTATCCGCTTGGGGTGATGGAAAGAAATGTGGTCATTCCACGCCCTTCGCGGTAATTCTTGGCGATATTTTCCCTTTTGAAGATGTTCCAAAAGCCATAGTTTTAGTAACAAATTTCAACCTTCAAAATGTTTAACTCCTCTTTGACAACGTTCCAAGGCTCGATAAATATCACATATGATCATGGGAACAATGATGAGGCTTGCCCATTTATCCCTTCCATCAAGGCCTTGGATACCATGGCTAACCTAGTGTGAATCCTTTCCCTCTTTGTTGGAAACACTATCAATCCCAGAGAGCAAAAAATGAATACAGATACTCTACGGTGGATATGACCCAGAGATGTGATGGCAAACTCATCATGATAGGTACGGTATGATTTGTTGTGATCGTATCTTTCATATACGTACTCGAAGGGTATGTATGATTGTTTCAGACACTCCAACTCCGCGTTCTTCTTCAGCCCCATCATTTTCACAAAACCCTTGCCCGTGCGGTTCTAAGGCACCAACAACCCAGGGGTCTCCCAAACTAACACAGCTAGCCCTCCTATCTATTCTAACAGTGGTGTCATCTCAATATTCCCAAAGCAAAATACAGCTCTTTCACTATCCCAAAACAAGGTGGCAGCCTCAATCAACATGTTGTTTGATTGGATGTCCAGAAGAGATGGAAAATTGCCCAGATACTTCTTGACGTGTTTCTTATCACTGGAGGGAAGGTCTTCCTACCAATTCAGGAGCATTGGAGGGATATTGCTGACCATACCGAATCTGGGGACCTCGTGCCTCATTTTCTGCAAGACAAAAATTGTTAGGTCATTACCCCCGCCAGACTCGACTATTTATAAACTTATGATTAGCATACATGCATTTAGTTCTCCAATTAAATGCACAGACCGTGATTGCGTCCGTTGGGATTATGAAAATCCCGGTGGACTTTTGGATAAGGCTGTCTTAAAGGTTTATTGTGAAGACGACACATTAACCCGACTAGGTTTGACCATGATGCATGCACAATATAACAAGAGTAAGGTTTTCTATGATGTATAGACTAGTACCCTTGAGCGGACAACTCAAGGGGGAAGGCACAAAACCATTGACTGCACCGCTGATCAACTGGTTTTACCGCAAATAAGCCTTTCCGAATTTAAGGGCGATATAAATATGAAGAGTGCAACCACTCATCAAGCGTTGCTATAAGATTTGTATAGGCACAAGTGGAATATGATGTTGAGCATGATTATGCAGAAATAGAAAGAACGTTGTCATGTATTTGCACATTATGAAAGTGGTAAATATATCGGGAAGGTCTCACCACTCGACAAATCCTTCCTGAGAAAAGACTAAGTATGAATGGCCTCCAGGAGAAATACCCCCATATCTCGGAGAACATCACGGCAAGGAATTGGGGTCGCTTCACTGAGCCCTTGGGAGAGTACAACGAGACGTGGGTGTGAGAGTTCTATGCTTCTATGCTGCCTCCAGGAATGCCCATCACAAGAGAAATAAAATCTTTGCGGAGAAAGTCATTGTCCGGGGGGTGGAAGTCTCGTGTAGTCAGGAAGCCATCCATGACCAATACTTCTCAGTAGCCAGCCCAAGCCAAGCCGAATATCAGATAAAACTCGCTAACCACGATGGAGAAAGAGCTTGGGTTGCGTCGGTGATTGCACGGGGGACCCCGGATTGGATCAACCCTTCCCACAAAATACTCAAAGAGGATCTAACTCGGGAAGGCCGATTTTGGCTTGCTTTTGTGTCGAATCGTCTTATCCCTTCCAGAAATGAAACTGCCATTAGCATTGAGAAAGCTATCCTCATTGCTTGTATTATGTCCGGCATTAGTGTTGATGTAGCGAACATTGTATTACAACAAATGGGGATCAGGGCGTGGAAAAAGAAAAACTCCTACCCATTTCAACACCTGATCACCTCTCTATGCCGGAAAGCCAAGGTCCCGTTCATGCCGTCTTGTGATAGGTCGGCCAAGACCGACAGAGATCAAGACCGACAGAGATATCGACATCACCTGGATTAGTGATGCCGGACCCAGGCTAGCAGCAGCTCACCCAGCCAGTCCAGCTCCCATTACAGAGGGGGAACCCTCAGAGCCCCAGACATCCGCTCTACCTCCATTTGCACCTTCTGCTACTCCATCCCAGGCAGCTGCCGAAGTTGGTGCCTCCTCCACCATTCCACGGCCTGTTCTCTCTCAGTTGGGTCGTCTAGCTCAGCACGCCAATGCCAAAATCGACAAGCTTCTGAGCGAGCTCCCATCCTTGATTCGCCAATCCCTCACTCATATTCAGTCGTCAGTGACTGTGCTCGAGAGTCACCTTCATGAGCTTGACGCACGTGTGGAGAAGCTTGAGAGGGGTGAGATCTGACACCTGCCAGAGGTGTGGGCTGATGTTTCCACTCTGCAGTCTGAGCTCAAGAAGCTGCAGAGCATGGAGTTTGATTTTTCCTCCCTCCTACCCAAGGAAGGTGACCAGGGGGGCGATGTTTCTGAGCCGGGTCTTGGGTTGGATTTCTCCACATTGATGACCACCCCGGCAGCTACTACTGTTACTCCCCCTCTGCAGGTGTTCTTTCCGACGATGCTTCTGACTCTGGGGAGGAGTCATCTGAGCAATCTTCCTGGTCCGATGAGGACGAGCAGGAGCAGGACCCTCAGGGGAAGGGCAAGGGAGTCGCTGAGAGTCCGGTGGCCAGAGCCGCCAAGCCATCAGAGGAGGCACTTCTGCAGCTTGCCATCTAGCGCTCTTTGGAGGATACCGGCAGCATCACAGTCATTAGCAGCACAGTCATCGGCAGCTGAGGGCCGCAGTTCACACACAACCATCCCTCTGGATACTGAGCCCACCGCTCCTCCCCCTACGGCAGTCGCTGACATCACTCCTGTTGAGTAGTCCTCTGCTCCTGTCCCTGTGGCGGTTGAGGATCCCTCCCTCACACAGCATGCCACAGCCTCCCATAGCGCTTAGAGCGCCCCAGGGAGCCCCTCAGTCACTCTTTACATTCTTATGCATTGGGGACAATGCATGCTTTCTAGTTGGGGGTGGTGGCTCATTTGTGTTTATTTGTTTTTTTGGAAGTGTTCGTTTGAGACATTAAAACGTTGTACTCTTATGCTACTTGCTATAAAACTGGATGTATTTTGTATTTTGCATCTTTTTGCTAGCAGTTCGAGGTGCAACTTGATGTATATATCCTTACTTCATATATGAAGACATTTTGTTTCATAAAATTGTTGTTATTGTTAAGATTGAATCCCTTGTAGTTAGTAATGAATTCCCTTTGGTTTTTCTTCGCCGGGTTCTTTTCCAAAGGTGTAATAGTAGAACCATGGTACTAGGAAGAAACATAATAACCGGCCAAGTGTAGGGATCTAGTCTCAAGCATGTATACCTGTGAATAATCCATATCCTCTCGATATATAAAAAAAAACAACTCTGTGAACTTGAGACTCACCTTTGACATTATGTATACGTGGAAGGTTACCTATAAATAATGAAAGTTTGAGGCGGCAAGCCCTAACCCTTGAACCACAACCATGAAAACTAAACAATCTTGTGCCATGTGTGTTAGTGTTTGTACAAATAATTCTTGTGTTTGCTTCCATCATCTAGAACTTGCCCGGTTGGTTTTTCAATGCTAATGATAGTTATGTTTGGTTGGAGAAATGACCTTAGGCATTCTTTGTGTCATTAAAAACCCGTTAGCCTTTCAAGCCACCATTGTTTACATATTATCACTAGTTATCCCATTTGAGCCTTGAACTTTTCTTTGGTCACCTCAATACTAGCCTTTCCCTCTTGAAAAATAATTCCTCTTTTGAACCCGTCCCTCCTTGAATATTGAGCATGAGGCAAAAAGACTAAGTTGGGGGTGCAGTGTCAAAATGGAAACTAGGAAGGTACTCTTTTTAAATCAAGCTCCAAAATAAAAAATAAAAAAAAAATTAATAATAATAATACAAAAGAAAAATACAAAAAGGAAAATACAAAAGAAAAGCACAAAAAGAA
>ML250501.1:0-31124 GCA_005239495.1 Nicotiana undulata
ATCACGTGTCACAATTACAGGTGCATTTCATGTGGCGTAATTGTAACATGTACAAAAGCATAATGAGTGCACGTTCCCGTGACTCGTTTTACAAGATAAATTCATACTTATCAAAAGCAGCTAAATTTCAAAGGTTAAAAAATGCACAATGGGTTAAAAACATGTAAACAATTAGATAACTAGACCAAATATTAATAGTTAAGCGACCGTGATAGAATCACGGAACTTGGGAATGCCTAATACCTTCTCCCGGGTTAACAGAATTCCTTACTCGGATTTCTGGTCGCAAACAAATCAAAACGGAGTCAAATCTTCCTCGGTTTGGGATTTTCAAAACAAAACGGTGTCCCGGAGCATCGTCAAAAATCCGGGTGGCGACTCTGAAATAATAAATAAATCCCAAAATCGAATAATGTCACTTTAATTGGAAAAACTCCCTCACTACCCTTCATACATACGGGGTAGGGAAAAAGGAGGTGTGACAACATGTACCCAATATTCGAGCCTCCCCAGCTCAAACCACCCAACTGGAGATCTACACCGTCTACTATATAATGCCTCATAGGGAGCCATCTGAATGCTCGGATGGTAGATATTATTGTAGGAAAACTTCGCTAACGGAAAGAACTGGTCCCAAGAACCTCCAAAGTCAATGACACATGCGCGGATCATATCCTCCAACATCTGAATCGTAAGCTTGGAATGTCCGTCTGTCCGAGGATGAAATGCTATTCTCAACTCGAACCGTGCACCCAACTCATGCTGTACTTCCCTCCAAACATGCGAGATAAACTGCGTACCTTGATAAAAAATGATAGACATGGGAACACCGTGAAGACGGACGATCTCCCGAATATAAATCTATGCTAACCGTTCCAAGGAATAGGTAACTGCCACATGAATGAAGTGCACTGACTTAGTCAGCCTATCCACAATAACCCACACAACGTCGATTTTTCTCTAAGTCCGTGGGAGTCCAACAACAAAATCCATAGTGATACGCTACCACTTCCACTCAGGAATCTCCATATGCTGAAGCAAACCACCAGGTCTGTGGTGCTCATACTTCACCTGCTGACAATTCAGGCACCGAGCTACATAAACCACTATATCCTTTTTCATCCTCCTCCACCAATAATGCTGTCGAAGGTCCTGATACATCTTGGTAGCACCTGAGTGAATAGAATACCGAGAACTGTGAGCCTCCTCAAGGATCAACTCACGAAGCCTATCAACATTAGGCACACATACCCGACCCTGCATCCTCAAAACACCATCATCCCCAACTGTAACCTGCTTGGCACCACTGTGCCAAACTGTATCCCTGAGGACCATCAAGTGAGGGTCATCAGACTGCCGATCTCTGATATGCTCAAACAAAGTAGACCGAGCGACTGTACAAGATAGAACACGACGGGGCTCTGAAATATCCAAACTCACAAACTGATTGGCCAAAGTCTGAATATCTAAAGCTAGCGGTCTCTCACTGACCGGAATGAAAGCAAGGCTGCCCATACTCACTGCCTTCCTACTCAATGCATCAGCCACCACATTGGCCTTTCCCGGATGATACAATATCGTGATATCATAGTCTTTCAATAGCTCTAACCATCTCATCTGCCTCTAATTGAGATCTTTTTGCTTGAACAAATACTGAAGGCTGCGATGATCCGTGAAAACCTCACATGGCACTCCATAAAGATAGTGCCTCCAAATCTTCAACGCGCGAACAATGGCTACCAACTCTAAGTCATGAACAAGGTAATTCTTCTCATGAACCTTTAACTGGCAAGATGCATATGCAATCACCCTGCCTTCCTGCATCAACACCGCTCCGAGCCCAACACGGGAGGCATCACAATATACTGTGTAAGATCCTGAACCTGATGGTAACACTAACACTGGTGTTGTAGTCAAAGATGTCTTGAGCTTTTGAAAGCTCGCCTCACACTCGTCCGACCATCTGAACGGGGCACCCTTATGCATTAATTTGGTCATCGGGGCTGCTATAGATGAAAACCTCTCTACAAACCGGCGATAATAACCCACCAAACCCAAGAAACTCCTAATCTCTATAGCTGAAGTGGGTCGAGGCCGGTTCTTGACTGACTCAATATTCTTAGGATCCACCTGAATACTCGCCGATGATACGACGTGACCCAAGAAAGCAACTGAATCCAACCAAAACTCGCACTTCAAAAATTTAGCATACAACTGACTGTCTCTCAAAGTCTGGATCACTATCCTGAGGTGCTGCTCATGCTCCTCCCGACTGCGGGAGTATATCAAAATGTTATCAATAAAAATAATCACAAATGAATCCAAGTAAGGCTTGAACACTCGGTTCATCAAGTCCATGATTGCTGCTGGGGAATTAGTCAACCTAAAGGACATCACCAAAAACTTATAGTGTCCATATCGCGTCTGGAAAGCTATCTTAGGGACGTCGGATGCTCTAATCCTCAACTGATGGTATCCAGATCTCAAGTCAATATTTGAAAACACCTTGGCACCCTGAAGCCAGATACTTGTTCTTGATTGTGACCTCGTTCAATTGCCTATAATCTATACACAAATTCATTGACCCATCCTTCTACTTCACAAATAACACCGGTGCCCCCCAGGGCGAGACACTAGGTCTAATAAAGTCCTTATCAAGCAAATCCTGCAACTGTTCCTTCAACTATTTCAACTCTGGCGGGGCCATCCAGTATGGCGGAATAGAAATGGGCTGGGTTTCCGGAGCCACATCAATGCAAAAGTCAATATCCCTGTCGGGTGGCATCCCGACAGGTCTGCAGGAAATACCTTAGGAAACTCACGAACAACATGCACAGAATCCATAGAAAGAACCTCAGCACTAGAATCACGAACATATGCCAAATAGGACAAACACCCCTTCTCGAACATACGCCGGGCCTTCATATAAGAAATGACCCTGCTGGAAGAATGGCTAGGAGTCCCTCTCCACTCTAATCGAGGCAACCCCTGCAAGGCCAAGGTCACTGTCTTGACATGACAGTCCAAGATAGCATGGTAAGGAGATAACCAATCCATGCCTAATATAACGTCAAAATCCACCATATCAGTGAGAAAAAGGTCTACACTGGTCTCAAGACCCACAATAACGACCAAACACGAGCGATAAACATGATTACCACAATAGCACCCCCATGGGCGTGGACACATATATATGGGCACTCAAGTAATCACGAGGCATAACCAAATATGAAGAAAAATAAGAGGACACATAAGAGTAAGTAGACCTCAGATTAAATAGGACTGAAGCATCTCTATTGCAAATTGAAACAATACCTGTGATAACAGCATCAGAGGACTCAGCCTCAGGCCTGGCTAGAAAAGCATAAAACCGGGGCTGGGCCCCACCACCATGAACCATATCTCTGGGACGACCTCTGATAGGCGGGCCTCCACCTCTAGCGGCCTGACCTCCACCTCTAACAGTATGACCCCTACCTCGAACTGTCTGGCCCCTACCTTTGGCTGGATGAGCAGTGGTGCAACAATTGGTGCTGGAACCATGGCACGGGAACCCTGATACTATGGATGAACACCCGATAATCTCGGACAGGCTCTCCGAATACGCCCATAATCACCACACTCAAAACACCCATACTGATACTGAAATTGTGAAAACTGAGACTGACCCTTACAAGCCGGCTGACCACGATAATAACTCCGAAGAAGAGGTGCTCTAATAGAAGCTGGTGGTCACTGTAGGCTGGCTGCCCAGAAGGAGGTACATAAGAACCACGACCACCTAGGCCACTGTTGGATGCCTGGAGAGCTGAATGGAATGGCCTAAAAGGATGGACTCTACCAAAAGTACGCCTGCCTCTAGATAAGGCGCCGCTGAACCCACCAGAATGACGAGGTCTCTTATATGACCCCTGACCTCCCTGTCCAAGAACCATCTCTACTTGTTTGGACACATTGACCGTATCCTGGAAAGAAATCTCGCTCCCAATCTCCTTAGCCATCTGCAATCTAATAGAATGAGCAAGACCCTCAATAATTCTCCTAACCCTCTCTCTCTCTCTTTGTAGGAAGCAAAAGAATAGCATGACAGTCCAAATCCACAAATCAAGTCTCATACTGGGTGACTGTCATGCTGCCATACTGGAGACTCTCGAATTGACGACGACGCTCCTCTTTCGTAGTAATAGGCTGAAACTTCTCCAAGAAGAGATATGAGAACTGATCCCAAGTAAGAGCAGGCGTCCCAGCTGGTCTAGTCAATAAATAATCCCTCCACTATTTCTCGGCGGAACCAGTCATATGAAAAGCAGCGAAGTCGACCCCATTGGTCTCCAAAATACCCATGTTACGAAGAACTTCATGACAACTATCGAGATACTCCCGGGGGTCCTCTGAAGTGGCACCATTGAAATGAATTGGGAAAAGCTTGATAAACCTGTCCAATCTCCATAAGGCATCGGAGGACATAGCTGCCCCATCAACGGGCGGTGCTGCAGCCATTGGATGAACTACCCCAACTGGATGAGCTGATGCGGTCTGAAACTAGGGAGCCATCTGCTCCGGAGTATGAGTGGCAGGAGTCTGGGCTCCTCTTCCAGCCTGAGATATGACTGGTGCCATGGGGAATGTGCCAGTCTGGGCCACACTCTCCATCAGGCCCACTAGTCGGACCAAGGCATCCTGAAGTACCGGGGTAGCAATAATCCCCTCCAGGGCCTGATCTGGCCCTGCCGGAACGGTCTGTGCTGGAACCCCCTCATCGAACTCCACCCGAGGCTCCGCAGCTGGAGCTGCTGCTCGGGACCTGGGCTGAGCCCTGCCCCTGCCTTGGCCTCTGGCACGGCCTCGGCCTATGCCCCTCGTAGCAGCTGCTGCTGGAGGGTCCGACTGCTGATCAACGGAAGAAAAAGTACGTGTCCTCGCCATCTGCGAGAGAATAAGAATATGAGAGTTCAGTCAATATTGAGATAACAAGAATTGCATGACAGAGTTGAATAAAAGTGAACTTGTTCCTAACTTTATAGCCTCTGATAGATAAGTACAGACGTCTCCGTACCGATCCCCCAGACTCTACTAAGCTTGTCCATGAATTGTGAGACCTAAGCAACCTAGTGCTCTGATACAACCTTGTCACGACCCGAATTTCCCACCGCCGGGACCGTGATGGTGCCTAACATCGCACTCTCTAGGCAAGACAACGTTAGAGTTCTATTTACCTTTTCTTTTTACTTTTTTCTTTATAATAAAAATTCAACAAACCAAATTCATCGGAAACAAAAGTGGAAGTACATAATGAACTAAATAACAATTTTACTATTAATAAAATCGAAACTGTTACCTCCCAGAAACTGGTGTCACAACTCACAAGCATTCTATGAATATCTACAAGTATGGGTCTGAAAGAAAAGTACATCTGTCTCGAAAGAGTAATAAAGCATATATTTAAAGCATAGGAGGGGACGCCAGGGCCTGCGGATGCCTGCAGGACTACCTTGAGTCTCCTAAATGAATATCTACAACCGACCTCTCGATCAGCCACAATCAGCTCCAAAATCTGCACAGAAGTGCAGAGTGTAGCATCAGTACAACCGACCCTATGTACTGCTAAGTGCTGAGCCTAACCTCGACGAGGTAGTGACGAGGCTACGCCGGAGCATTTATAATATAACCTGTATTCAATTTATAATACAACAAAAAAGAAGTGCGAAATAAAATAAACAGTAACTTGCAGTAAATAGATACGGAACCCAATTATCTTACTAGTACTCAGCTATAACTAATCCTTAAGAAAGTTTCAATACTACAGGATGAAATCACAGTAGAAGCAGTACAAATAAACAACCAAATGATATGGCGTGCATACCAATCCCACCATAAAATCAGTAACAATATGAGCATTCACCCTTATTCCTCCTGTTGTAACGTGCAACCCGATCCCACATGTCCACCCTTATTACTCCTCAATATATCACCCTTATTCCTCTTGTTGCGACGTGCAACCCGATCCCACCTGTCCACCCTTATTACTCCTTGTTGCGGCGCGCAACCCGATCCCACCAGACAATCACCAATCACATAATAAGAACACGTATATATCAATTTAACTAAAAAACCTTCCACAACATTTATGCCTCAAACCAATACAAACGGAAACCTAAACAAGTGTGAAACTCCTTCAATTAATGCTACATAGCGAGACCAACCAAAATGTACCACGAAATACCGATAAACCACGTAAACTAATAAAGTAATACCTTGAACTTTGGGACAATTAATACCTTCAACAATGAAAACTACATCTAGCATGAAGCAATTAAACATGGAAACATCAACAAGAACGTATATATATATATATATATTTGGAACGGGGAATGGAACATGCTAAAACAGATAAGTTGGCGGCGCATAGGTACTCGTCACCTCACCTATACGCCACGCACACGAAGTTCCACTTAGCAATCAAGTCGGGGATTCCTAATCCCTCAAGTCGAAGTTAGACCAAACACTTACCTCAATCCGACGACCAACTCAACGCTAAATTATTGCTTTTCCTCTATTTTCCACCTCCGAACCACTCGTATCTAGTCAATATCAACTTAATAACATCAATTATTGCTAAAGAAACCAACTCCAATGCATAATTATAAGTTTTCCAATAATTTCCCAAAAAGTAAAAAATCGACCCTGGGCCCGCTTGGTCAAAACCCAAAATTCGGACCAAAACCCGATTATCCATTCACCCCCGAGCCCAGATATACAATTGGTTTTGGAATCCGACCTCAATTTAAGGTCTAAATCCCCAAATTTTAAAATCCTTAAGTTCTACCCAAAACCCCCAATTCCACATGAAAAACCTAGATTCTAGGTTGAAATCTTGATAAAAGAAGTGAAAGATTGAAAGAATTGAGTTAAGAACTACTTACCTATGATTTGGGGAAGGACTTGCCTTTGAAAAATCACCTAAAGGTTTTGGAAGTGTTTTGAAAGATTGAAAAATGAATCCCGTCTAGGTACCCAGGTTATCAGCTGCAGATGTCGCATTTACGACCAGAGCTTCGCAATTGCAAAGCTCGCAAATGCGAGAAAGGTGTCGCAATTGTGAACCTATCGCATTTCTGCCGCTGTTGCAAATACAAACCTTTTGGTCGCAAATGCGAAGAATTTCCTTTCTCAGTTCCCATCGCAAATGCGATTGCTGGCCTTCCGCAAATGCAAACCTAGGCTAATCTAGGCATTTATCGCAAATACGAACTTGATAGAAAACGGGGATGTTCGCAAATGCGAACACTGACCTCGCAATTGCGGGATCAGAGGCCAGTTCCCAGAAAATGCAAACACCAGAAGTGTTCTAAGTCTAACTCACTCCATAGCCTATCCGAAACTCACCCGAGCCCTCGGGGCTCCGATTCAAACATGCACACAAGTCTAAAAATATCATACAGACTTGCTCGTGCGATCAAATTACAAAAATAACACCTACAACTACGGACTTAGCACCAAAACTCATGAAATTTTCAAGATAGTTTCAAAATTTCTATTTTCTCAACCAAGGTCAGAATCACGTCAAATAAATTCCGATTTCTACCAAATTTCAAAGACATGACTTAAAAATCATTATAAACCTGTATCGGGCTCTGGAACTAAAATACGGACTCGATACCAACGTGATCAAATATTAATCAATTTCTTTAATTCTATGGATTTTCAGTCTTACAAATTTTCATCAAAAATTCATTTCTCGAGTTTGGGAACTCAGAATTTGATTTTGGGCATACGCTCATGTCCATATTTTATTACGGATCCACCGGGACCATCGGAACACGGGTCCGGGCCCGTTTACTCAAAACATTGGCTAAAGTCAACAAAAAATAATTTTTAAAGGTGAAAACTATTATTTCTCAAAATTTCACACAAAGACTTTCCGGAAACGCGCCCGGACTATGCACACAAATCGAGGAGAAATAAAATGAGGTTTTGAAGGCCTCGGACTCCCGAATTTGGTTCTAAAACATAAGATGACCATTTAGGTCATCACATATGCCCACACATCCATCTCAACATCCTCATTTATGCTACTTTCATCTTCTGGATATGTGAATTCTACTGGCCAACACTCATCCCCATACAACATGGCCGGCCTAACCACCGCTCTATAGAACTTACCTTTGAGTTTCAGTGGCACATTCTTGTCACACAGGACTCCAAACGCTAACCTCAATTTCATCCACCCACCCCAATACGGTGCGTGACATCCCCGTCGATCTCCCCATCTCCTTGGATAATTGATCCTAAGTACGTAACATATTCCGTCTTAGTCCTACTCAACTTGAAACCTTTAGACTCCATAGTCTGCTCCATACCTCCAGTCTTCCATATATATATATATATAATTAGTTAATAATTTAATTTAAATTCAATTAATTATACATATTGGTAATTTTTTATAAAAATAATAAAAAGGCTTATATCTTTATACTTTTGATGGGTTTAAAATTATGATTTAGTAAAATACATTACATTATTTAAATTTTCAGTAAATTTCAAAATAAGAAAACTAATCACATATTACAGTAGAAAAGAATATACGAAAAAAGGGGATAAAGAAAATTTTATGATATTTATAGCTTAATTAATAAATAATGAATAATAAATATATAACACTCAATAAAATTATTGATAAATTCAGAAAATTGAAGAATTTTGAACAGTATAACGCTAGTTTTAAAAAAAATATTTTTAGAGTAATAAATATATATCTATATTATAAAAAAGAGATGTAATTCAAAATATAAAAATAATTGACAAGTTAATAAATAGTCATATTAGTAAATGAATAGTACTAAGTACTTGTTAATTTAATAATAATAAAGAGTAATAAGGACCAAATAATTTATTTGATAAGTATTTAATGTATATTCTTTTGTTTTGTATAGATGTTTTTATATTTATGTACCCTACATGAAATAATAAAAGAATAACTAATATTTATTAAAATAATTTAATATAATAGATCATAAATTTATAAGTATAATATTCTGTTAAATTATCTGCGCATTCCGCAGGTTCTAACACTAGTTATATATGAAAAGGACGATTTTGGAATTTAATAAGCATAAAGTTAGTAATCCTATAGAGTTAGGGGTGTCAATGGTTCGGTTCGACCGATTATTTTATAAAATTTATACCATAACAATTTTTTGGTTATTCTATTGTGTATAACTAAAATTAGACTTTTCGAAACCGTCCCAATCATGTCGGTTTCTCTTCGGTATCGGTACAGTTCGGTTAATTTTCGGTATTTTTTAAATATCATGTAAAATTCACCAGTAGAAGTAGAATGCAATAACATATTTTTTTTATAGGACTTAGCAAAACTCTCTAGACATTTTTACTGGTTAAAGTGTGATGAATTAAAAAAAAAAGAAAGATGGCTAGAGTATAGATCCATCAACCATTCTACAACAATGTAAAAGAAACCAAGCAAGGGCAAAAAAAATAAATATAAATCACACAAGTAGAAAGATATTAACCAAGCTGGGACTCAAGAATACAGTCTATAGAAGATTAAATATTCAAAAAGATAAATCTTAATTATATGAAAGGAAACATATTCAATACATTGTAGTTTGCTACTCATGATCGCTAGAATACTTTGTATCTTACTAATAAAGATACTTGAAATAACTTAGTTTAAATAGATGTAGCATAATAGGTTTTAGGAATTAGTATTTTAAGCTTAATTGCTTGTTGACTTGTAATAGTTTTCATAATTCCAAGGCCCAAAAAAAAATTTAATGCATTATTATTTTTAAACTTACTAGATAAATATATTTTTCACATGTAAATTTATTCGGTACGGTTCGATATTTTTTCGGTTTATTTTTATAAAATTAAAAACCTACCCTAATTATCGGTGCGGTTATAGATTTATATAAAAACTTACGGTTCCTCAAAATGAAACCTAAAAATCGGTTCGGTTCGATTTGATGCGATTCGGTCGGTTTAATCGGTTTTCGAATATTTATTGACACCCCTATACAGAGTAAGTTCAGAATGAAATTTAAATACGTGAATGAATAGTGTCATCTTTGAGAAAATAAAAAAATGAATAGGGCCGTAAGACAAATAGGGAAGTTAGAAACCTAATTAACCATGGATTGGAATATCCACAAATGGCTGATGCCTTGTGGAAGAGAGTGAGGACGGTGGGTAGAGGTGGGTTTGGGGTTGTTTCTTTAGCTTCGACGTCCAATATTCAACCTGCCGCGTTAGAGCGTCTTCCACCTCTCATTGCTGTTAAATCTTCCATACTCAAGAAGATGGCGTCCCCCTTTACAACTTACTGCTCGAATATGCCTCCGGAGGAAGCCTAGCCGACCGTCTTTACAACTACATTTCAGGGAAAGGACTGTCCGAGTTTGAAGTTAGAAAACACACCAGGAACATCGTTTTAGGGCTCATTCACATACACAGCAGAGGAGTTATTCACTGTGACATCAAGCCCGATAACATTCTTCTTGCGGGCACTGATGAAACTGCCAATTTCGGGCTCTCAATGACTATGGGACAGAGCAGGGCAGAAAATCAGGGACTGAAAGGTATATGGCACCAGAACCCGTGGTTGACGAAAAGTACGGAACAGAAGTTGATATATGGTCTCTCGGTTGCACTGTCTACGAGTTGATGACGGGGACACCGCTGTGGGAATCAGATGAATATAGCCAAGATTCGGGTATTTTATACAGAATCGAGTTTGAGGAACCAATGTTTCAGAATGCAAAGTTGTCGAATGAAGCACAAGATTTTTTGAAGAGGTGTCTAGTCAAGAATCCCACTTCACGTTGGACAGCCGAGATGCTATTGAATCATCCGTTTCTGAATTCATCCAAAGTAGCAGACAATATCCAACCTGCAACAAAGACAACTAAGAAGCTAGGTGGTTACAAGATCATTTTACGCAGACCGCATCAAAAGATAGCATTCAAGACACAACCACATAACCGTGATCTGATCGTAGAACATTGATGCAATATTCAGAATGTGCCTGCAGAATCCGAGGAAATTAGAGAGGCGATACTGAAAGTAGATACTCAGATTGATAATTGATTTGTAATATAGTATGTAAAGAACTACGTGTGGGCTTGATCCCTCTTTAGGATTTTTTAGTGGGGTACGTAGGCAACCTGCGACCAAGATGAACTCAGGTGCAGCCCCTTTTTAGTTAAAAAGAAATACAATTGAATGTTGTACATATGCTTATAGTTATTTGATCAATACTCCTTACAAAGAAAAGGCTTCTTTTTGTATATGACTTTTGCTATTGATGAGTGGCACCAATTTTTCAATAAATGCCTCGGTAAAATAGTTGCATAGTTCTATGTTATATCATTCATTTATGTTAAATGCTAGTCCAATTTCAAACTGCAAACTCTGTTGCAGATTCATTAATTTTTTTATCTTCTGTGATTGGCTTGTACAAATCATAAAGTTGAAGGAAAATTTTCCGAGCCTGTTCTTTGTTCCTTCATTGGATTTTGTTATATTTCCTCTTTTGGCATCTGTGGTCCTGTATTTGATGAAGCGGTTAGCGCATAAACACTACTCAGTATTTGAGTTTGCTATTATGATTGATCTGGGATGTTAGAAATCATTGGTTTCTTTAATATGATTGATGTGCTGCGCCTTTTAGTTACCATATTTGCGCTCTCTTTCGTCAACCAATTTAGCAACAATGTTTTTACCTGTCAAGCACTACTGGTTTTGGTGAATGTCGTTATCTGACTCATGGTGTAACAATATAGGAGGTTTGAAGCTTCTCATTGTGCTTATCTTAGTGCAGAAATATTTACCTGGCTATTATGGCAATGTTTCATCTGTACAAGCTCTTTCTTTATTCTGTGTATCCATACAAATGTACACAACATTTCATCTATAAAACCACCACAAGAAAGTACGTGCAGACTTCATGTTAACTAATCAACATTGGAGAGTAGTACCTTAGATTCTACACCATCAAAAGAATCATATTCTAATTTGAACACATCTAATCTGTAGAAAAGAGACAGGGGCGGCCAGACCCTAAGCACTTGCTTTGGACCCCAAAAATTTAAGGCCCCAAAATTACTATTTCTCTATATATAGCAATAAATTATTTGTATAATTATTTTTTATTGTTGATAAATTTATTTCTTTATTGTCATACTAATTTTTAATAACTCAATTTCTTCCACTAATTGAGACAGACCTTTGAGTCTTAAGGTTTCAAACTGAGTAGAACTAAGACAAAATACTTAGAGTGCAAATTCAGTGATGGGACCTGATGATAGGCTATAATTACGTATTTTAGTCGCTTATTACACTCTAGTTTACTGCACTTTAATTGAGTTTGAGCTTTAATCACTAGTGTTATGCACTAATTGTGTGTTTTATGCCTTGTAGGAGTGATTCCGAGCTATATAGATGTTATGGAATGAATTTAAGTGATTTGGAGTTTTGAAGTCTGAGTAAAAGCTCAAGGAATTAAGTCGGGATCGTGTTCGGGGGTCAAATTTGATAGTTGAGAACAAACGAAGACTCGATGAGGCATATTACGCACTGTCTAGTAAGATGGACATAACTTTTTGCACCGAACTCCATTTGGGCTATATAATATATGGTTGGAAATATAACTCAAAGGGATACAATTTTCATGTTTTACGTTTTTACAAATTCCAAACGGAACAGGGTCAAACATGCGATGAAACTGCGACCGCGGTGTAACAGCGGCAGAAGGCAGCCTCAGATTCAGAGAACCTGTTTGGCCGCGGTCCTGGCGTAACCGCGGTGCGACCGCGGCAAGACGCGTAAACTTCAGGGACTAAAGTTCAAAACACGGGATTTTAAGCCCTAAACCCTATATAAACTTAAGGAATTCGCCCAAGAGAAGAGAGAATCAGATTTTAGAGTTTAGAAAACAACAAAACAAGGGCAAGAGGCAAGGAGGCAAATTGGGCATCAATCCTTCTTTTCTTCTTTTGTTCTTTTACCATTGACTATAAATTCTTTTGTAGTTTTTGTTATTATTATGAGTATCTAAATACATTAATCTAAGGTTTTGGTGGAACCCGTTGGAGATGAACTTGTTGGCATGTTAATATAGTTTTGAGTGGGTTATTAATTTCTATTTGTTCAACTACGTTTTGATTGTAGTTTGTTGAAGGGCCCTCAACTAGCTGTTCCTATTTATTATGTATCTGCTTGAGAAATAGTGCATATTTAGGTAGTTGTTGAACAACACCACTCCCGGAGTATAGACGAAAGTCATAACCGAGGGTTTAGAGGTTGGGTTAGAGATAATATACCTCGGGTGCAATCTAAAGTGAACCGTAACGCAAATATAGCTAGCGTAGCTCGAGAGAGTGCGTCTAGTAAATTGTCATAAATGCTTGAGAAAGATTTACGATAACTGGAGAGTTCATGATTGATAGAGACAACCAAATCAAAGCTATAGGAACATACAACTAGGGAAAGAACCAACGGGGGAAACCATTACCTTAGACTTTTATTCCAATTGTTTACAACTGCTTGTTAGTTACTCTTAGTTTTATAGCTTCAGTTAGTTGTAGTAGTAATCACAACACCATTTGTTATTCATAAAGTTTGAGGAGGTTGACTAATAAGAATTTAGTACTTTACAAGCTTCTTTTGATACGTTAAGTCCTTGTGGGATTCGACTCTGGGCATAATACCCCGGATTATATTTGCAATGCCCGCTTAGTCTTTTCTTAGACACAGTTGAGCGTGATCAGGACCCATGATGCAGACGTAGAGATTAAGCTTGATGCTCAAGTTATCCCCAAGAGAGTGAGTTTTAAGTATCTCGGGTCTATTATCCAGGGTAACGAAGAGATTGACGAAGATTCCACACATCACATCAGAGCGGGATGGATGAAGTGCATGCTCGCTTATGGTGTTTTGTGTGATAGGAATGTGCCACTAATGCTTAAGGGTAAGTTTTATCGAGTGGTGGTTCGACCGACTATATTGTATGGGGCTGAGTGTTGGCAAGTCAAGAACTCCCACGTGCAGAATATGAGAGTAGCAGAGATGAGGATGTTGAGATGGATGTGTTGGTGTACCAGGAGAGATAGGATTAAGAATGAAGCTATCCAGGACAGAGTGGGAGTAGCCTCCGTGGAGGACAAGATGCGGGAGTCACGAATGAGATGGTTTGGACTTGTTAAGAGAAGAAGCATTGATGCTCCTGTCAGGAGGTGTGAGAGGTTGACCATGGAGAGTTTGAGAAGAGGTCGAGGTAGGCCTAAAAAGTACTTGGGAAAGGTGATTAGGTAGGACATGGGACTGCTTCAGTTCACTGAGGACATGACCCTTGATAGGAGGGTGTGTAGGTCGATGATTAAGGTAGGAGGTTAGTAAGTAGTTTATAGTGTTTACCGATAGTCTTAGTAGCATGCATGTCCCTTCATATTCTTAGATTTTTATTACGTTATGTGGTTTTGTTCGCCTAAAGTATTGTATTCCCTGTTACTATTATTTGGTACTACTTATCCTTTATCTCTCCCTTTTATTTTCTCTTCCATCTTTCTTCCTTTCTTGCTTTACTCTTCTTTTTCTTGCCCTTCCTGAGCCGAGGGTCTATTGGAAACAACATCTCTACCTGCATTAGGTAGGGGTAATGTCTGCGTACAGACTACCCTCCCCAGACCCCACCTGTTGGGATCAAACTGGGGTTTTTGTTGTTGTTGTTGTTGTTGTTGTTGTTGTTTCTTCCACTAATTAATATAACCAAAATAGTTTTCTGTCAAACTTATTGTACGTTTCTACTGAATTATATTTCTCTGTTCGTCAGTTAGTCACGTTACTATATTTAATAATCTACTTATCATTTATTTTTCTTACATAAATTATACTCTTTTCGTCCCCAATTATATGAAAGTGTTTGACTGGACATGGAGTTTTTTATGAAATAAAGGAAGACTTTTGAAACTTGTAATCTAAAATAAATCATAGAAATTTTTGGACTCGAAATTATCTCATTAAGGGTAAAATAAAACATCTAAAATTGAATTGTTACCAAATATAAAAAGGGGCTGATTAAAAAAAGGAGTCACATAAGTTGAGACGAAGGAAGTATGTTTTCTGGGTTCTCCCATTTCGGTTGTGATACAATAAACGTTAAATTCATCCAATTTTTTGTATTTATAAACCCAAGTTCTCATTTTTTCCATTTCACATCCTCGATTGTCCAATTTTTCAACTATGCTCATTAAATAATACGTGTGCGTGTATATATATATATATATATATATATATATATATATATAAGGCCTCTTATTAAGGCTTTACTTTAGGCCTCGCATGTTGTTGAGCCGCCCCTGAAAAAGAGAGATAAACTCAAGCTTATTTGCTCTGATCCCTTGCAGCCATCTAATGAACACGTGGTTAGGTGATCAAGACCGGGCATGGTGCTTCGCGAGCTTTGCTAAGACATCAACTATGGGTGAAGCCATGGACGAAGGTACCACCCTTCGCCGAAAAATTATATTACGTATAAGGTAAAATATTGTTTGTTATTGATTAAAAATAAATTTTGAACACCCTTGCATAGCCCACTGGCAAAGGGTATTCAAAATTTGAACACCCTTGTTGAATTTCCTGGCTTCGCCACTGGGTGAAGCTACACTATGATAGTGGTGATCGATTGACGACCCTTCGTCAGAAAATTACACTGCGTATATACATAATATATTAGATTTTAAAGGTGTATAACATGTATTGAAAACTATATCTCGAAGAAATTTTTTACTTCTTTTAAGTTTGAACACCCTTAAAAAAGAATTTATGGCTTCACCATTGACATCAACATCCGTATTTGTATATGTTGTTGGCTCAGTCATGGCTGAAGTTGAACACAATCTTCAAAGTTATCATATCGATCAGGACTACCAACAATAGCGCCTGTTAACTCATTAGGATTGGGTTTTTCTGTGTTATACCAGTATACATAACTCATGGAGCAGTCCACTAGTTTGTTTGGAGACATTTTCGGGACAGAGGCACCTCTGTGATGAGTTTGAGTTGGAGGTTTGTTCCCAAAACCAACCATGTATGATTTTCCTCTTAGGCTTTTTCCTAGTATATAGTCCATCTGCATATATTAATAATTCATAAAAAACTTTGTGCTGTCATTTCTCAATGACAATTTAAAGGTGTGCCAGCATATATGGGCATAAGGTTTGCACAATATGTTTATCCGATGAAGGGGATTGAATTGAACCCTGATAATATGCTACATTTTTTAACCCCTCCCCCCTCCCCCCTCTTTTGGTGTGTTTTTAGGTATTTTGAAGGTTGAAATATGACAAATTGAGCTTAATGGCTGAAGTTTGTTATGTAGGAAGCCAAGAGGGAAATAGAGGTGATTTGAGCAATAATAAATTAAAGATCAAAGGCAATTTCTGAAGAATTAAGAAGAAAATTGTGACCCAGGAAGTGAAGTAATTGCCCATAGCACAGAAAAGTTGTGACCCCAAGCCGTGAAGTAACTTCCCATAGCAGAGGAAAAGCACAGGAAAATCTGAAATTTCAACCAGTGCGAAGCACAACTATAGCACCAACACAAATTCGTCGGCTTTTTATTTTGAGGGGCAACTTAGTCATTTGGCTCAGGGGCATGATATAAGAGCTTCTAACCCTTATTTCAGTCGCATTCTTGTCCTGAGAAGGCTAGGAACACCATTATTGAAGCAAAATTGAGCCCGAAAGATCCTCAAGTCCATTCCGCAAGACGAATCGAAGAGTTTTTCTCTACTTTTTATCTTTATTTCTATGGATATTGTCTGACAATGGTTTATGTGTTTATGAGTATTAGTATAAGTAGCTAAACCTTTCTTCTAAGATTTTGATGGAATCAATTATTGGGTGAGTTATTGACCATGTTTATTTATAATTGAGCCGTTTTATAATCTTGTTCAACTACATTTTGCATGTTGTTATTGAATGGCCATCGATTAACCCTGCTTATTTATCATGTGTTGCTTGAAAATAAATAAATACTTGATTAGGTTATTGTTGAACATCGTCACTTCTGAGTAAGTTAAAAGATCAATACTTAAATTTTAATGTGGGATTAAAGATAACGAAATTTTGGCACAATCTTAGTGAGTCACTTGAATTGCTAGCTAGAGTTAGTTCGAGCGAATAATTCTAAATAATCATTGCTTTTGATCGGGAGATAATTGTGATAACAGGAGAACTCACGACAAGTGGAGAATAACCTGGCATGATTATAGTGAACACATTAAGCATCCATCTTGATAATTGAGGAAATCATAATTCTCGGCTTTTTTCTCTTCAATTCACACATTTCTCTTTAATAGATAATCTTATTGCTTTAGTATTTTTTTAGTTAAGCAGTTTAAAATAAAAATCTTAATCTTCATAACTCGAAAATTGTTTGAACTTGTTTTTCTTAGCGATGTCACACCTCCCTTTCACTGGTAAGGGTACTAAGGGAGTTTTTTCACTTTAAGTGACATTATTCGATTTTTGAGATTTATTTTATTCAGTTTCAGAGTCGCCACCCGAATTTTTTATGGTGTTCTGGGATACCATTTATTTTAATATCCCAAATCGAGGAAATTTTTTGACTCTGTATAAAATGTGTGCGAACCAGAAATCCGGGCAAGGAATTCTGTTAACCCGGGAGAAGGTGTTAGGCACTCCCGAGTTCCGTGGTTCTAGCACGATCGCTTACTGATTAAAATTGGCCTAAATTGATTACTATATTTGTGCATTTTTATATCTTTTCCGCTTTTGTCATTCTTTTGTATTCAAGGAATTATTTTGAGACGGGTCACGTATGCGTAAACCCATAGAGTTTAAAATGTGTCTAAAATCATGTCACACGGACGTGTACACAATTCTCGACATTGAACTCAATTGATAAGATAAATAAAGTGCGCAAGCGCGTGTATGATTTTGTTGTTAAAAAGGATCCGAAATCACGTCACGCGAGTGTGTACGCAAGTCCGATAATTTTTAAGACAATTCGTTCCTAATAAGTGTCTCTACGAGTATTCATTTTATTCTTGATTTGTGTTACGTAAACGTATACACAATTTGAGAAAAATGTATATTTTAGTTGTTTTCATTCAAAGTTACGTATAACGTATACTTTGATGACTTGATTATTATCTAAGTATGAAAGTATTACCTAATTCAAAGACGGGTTGGAATTTCTACATCCAATATGCCTTCCTAAATTAAGTCATAGGGACTTATTTGACTAAGCATCTTCAGGTAATGGCTGGAATTATTTCTTACTATGTTCATATTCCTGAAAATTTTGGGCTATGACCTAGTTTTAGCCCAGTTTTTATCACGTTAGGCCATCTTAAATTGACTCTTCTTGTAAGAGGACCGCTAGTCTCAAAGGTGCTGCTTTCAGTTTTGGTAAACGGTGAAAAATATCAAAATGCACCCAATTCACGTAGATACATATGCTTATAGAATACAGACATTAAATATGTTATTTACTAGTACTGATACCAATTGGTAAGCTGAAATTACTTTATTTTTTCTAGAACCTTTCAATTTCTAAAAAAAATAAAAATACCACAAGCAGTTTTAGTAATTCTGAATCAGCAATTCTTGCCTGTTTTGAATAGCCTAATCGCATGTTTCTAAAGGATCAAAGTTCACACGTATCTAAAGTATTCATACATCGATTTCAGAAAATTTACGGGATGTAAGATGAACTGAAAATAATCTACTAAATCCGCTTATATTGAGTTCAAACGAATCTGAAATAGTCGTTTCCCAAAATCCAGTAAGTGTGTATACAGATTTGCCTAAATAACTGCTTTATCTCCCCGTTATCTGCTCCCGTATCCCATGCTTATCATTTACTTCCTGCTCTTTTCCATGTTATGTGTTGTAGAATAGGACAGGTTATCGATTGTTGTCAAGGATAGCCTCGTCACTACTTCGGCCGAGGTTAGGCTCGACACTTACTCAGTACATGGGGTTAGTTGTACTGATGCTAAATTGCACTTCTTGATGTTGTGCAGATCCTGCATTCGGACCAAGTGGACAGCGCTGAGGGAGTCACCTTCAGTCCACACAGAGCTTCAAGGTATACCCGCTGGCGTTCGTGGGCCTTGGTGTCTCTTCTCTTCTCGGATCATATGTTGTCTTATCTTTTCTCTAGTTTCAAAGACAATTATGTATCTTCTTTCAGACCTTGTACTTAGTATTCTCTAGAGAGTTCGTGAGCTGTGACTCCCGGTTTTGGGGCTTTACGAGACGTTTGTATTAAATATTGCACTTAACATTTTGAGATATTTATCTACTTCCGTTGTTAAAGTTTGAGTATTATTTTTCGTAAATTCTGCTAAAATTGAGTTGTAACTGTTAGATTACTTGTATGCGTTGGCTTGTCTAGCGGGTTCAACGTTAGACGCAGTCACGGACCGAAGGTGGGATTTCGGGTCGTGACACCTTCCCCTCCATCTCTTTCCTCTCTCTAAAGACCGGTTGGTCTCCCCTATCCCCCACCGTCCGACCACCGTCCCTCCGTCGTCCTCCGCCGGTCGAAAATCGCCTCTGGCGGCGGAGCTCAACCAAACGACCCCAATTTTTGACCAGTGAATCCTCATCCTCCCCTCAGACCCGTCCCGTTATTGATTTCACCAAAAACCCATCCCAAAAGGAGTAACTTCAAATCTGAAAAGTGAAAACCCTAATTTTTACTTACCCCCTGATTCGAAGATCAATAATAGCTTTTACCTGCATGGATCGATAGCTCTCGTTGAGAACTATTGATTCATATGGGTTGAAATTATTTTCAAACCCCGCCGGAGTCCGGCCAAGGTCCGGTGACCTCAAATTTTCCGGCCAAACCACCCCGCTGGTAATTACGCCCTCCCTGTATTTATTATTTTTTTCTTTTTTTTTCTTTTTTCTTTTTCTTTTTGTAAAACATAATCCTATGTGTTTTTTTAAAATTACTGTTTTAGCTTTTTTTGGTCGATTTACCTTTGTTTCTATTAATATCGTTATTATTCCGTCTTAAGTTACAACATGCCTTTTAGTTGTTTAAAATGATTATTAATAGGAATCCATTATGATTCTGTCCATAGTCTCTTCTGTGTGTTTTTAGTTTAGTGTTTGTCGTCTAGAATACTGATAGTAATGTGATTAGAAGTTTTATTCGCTTAGTCATATGTTTGTTTGTAATTTGAAATGTCAAAGTAAAGATTTCTGGTCTTGAGTTTCTTATTATTGACTCCGTTAGTTAATTGCCAATAAGGTTCGTTATTTGATTGATTATATGCCTGATTGTGTGATTAGTTAAGATTAATTGCTAATGAGATAGAGTTTCCTAATTATCCCTGCTTAGGTATTTAATCAACTACGTCTTAAACAATTAACTGAAACAAATCATTAACCTAAGTTCAAGGAATTAAATTGATTAACCTAAACTAATTAACAAGTTATTAGAATTAGGATCAGTACATAATAGTGAAGTTAACCTAAACCTAGATAAATCAACTAACCTATAATTAATTAACCTAATCCTAGTTAAGTAGTGAGCTAACTAGGGTTGGTCAACTAGAGTTAATAATAACCCAAGCAAGTCTAACCCTGGTTACCTAATGGTAATTTCAGAGGCTTCAAGGGGTATTTTAGGAATCTTAAGTGAGGGAATCTTGGGTGTAACAACCCAAGAACCTTCTAGGTTTTTGAAATCAGCTTTTTTAAGGGTAATATGGTCATTTCATAGGCTGGCAACTTCTAGAATAAGGGGCAGCTGTCCCAAAGGATAAGGGTGACATCCGCCTTAGTACTATTTCAGCCTATTTGGGATAGGGAATATGCCAAGCATATCCTATCCTGTCACGACCCCAAATCCTAACAGGCCGTGATGGCGCCTATCGTGGAACTAGGCTAGCCAACCATCCTATTACTACGCTTTTGTTAAATTTTAACAGTTCGCAATATAACAATAAGCAAGCAACCATAGCATCAAATAATATAATTAAGTCTTAGCGTCCCCATAATATTCTAAACAAACCTCCCAAGAACTAGAGTCAATAGTCATGAGCATCTAAGAACAAATAAATCTAACGCTACTAACTATAATATAAGTCTCTGAATCAAGAGCTAAAAAATAAATAAGGAAGGGAAATGGAGAAGTTGTGGACGTTGGGAAGCTACATCGAAATCCCGTGAAATGCTTTTATTGAACCTGTGTCAGCTACTGCTGCAAGCTAGTACCTGGATCTTTGCACAGAGGCACAGGGAGTCTTTATGAGTACGCCAACTCAGTAGTAATGAAAATAAATCACAGTCTGAGTAATATAAACACACAGAACATGTACACAATTCTACAAACCAATAAAACACCAAGTCACCATGTAGTATTCATCAAATAATAAGTTCGAAATAAGTTTCCAGAAATCCTTTGAAAACAAGTACAATATCAGTATATCTAAGTAAAATTCTCAGTAAAAAACCAGTTTGAAAACGAAGTAAATCATAGTTCGAAACTCAGTAAAAATCTTCATAAAACTGCCCCTCGGGCCATAATCATTTCTCGTAACAATTTCTTTCAGTATCAGCCCATCAGGCAACCTCACAATCACTCTGCCCATCAGGCAACCTCACAATCGCTCTGCCCATCAGGCAACCTCACAATCACTCTGCCCATGAGGCATCCTCACAATCACTCTGCCTATCAGGCATCCTCACAATCACTCTTCCCATCAGGCATCCTCACAATCACTCATCATAAGCCCCACGGGCATCACTCAATCGGTATCGACGTTCACTGGGAGTGTGTTACAGACTCCGGAGGGGCTCCTACAACCCAAGCGCAATAACAAGATACAACATGGCATAAATCACACACAATATAGGCCCGCAGCCTCACTCATATCATATAATCCTCACAATATAGGCCAGCAGCCTCTCTCAGTCAGACACTCTCAATTTGCCCCTCAAGCCAAAATATACCGGGTTCTCGACCCAAAAACAATGTTTCATTTTCAAGAAGTAGTTCAAACTACTCTGAGTGTCAAAACAATTTCACAGACAAGACTGAGTGAAAACTCATAATATATCAGTGAGGAAAATATAGTAAACACAACCCTCAAAGGGTAAACAAGTCAGCACTAGGCCCCAAACACGGCTTACAGCCCAAAGCATATCATAATATATAAATACTAATTAAGCAAAGGCTTAAAAATTGGTTTCGCAACTCAATAGTCGCCTAAATAGGAAAGATGTTTCCAAAGTTTCCACCTTTTCATTTCAAAACCCGTGAAAGGGTGCATAGTCCGGGGTTTCATACCCTCAGGACAGGATTTAAAGACATTACTTACCTCAAAACTAGCCCGAAATTATTCCGCAATGCGCTTGCCTCACAAATCAACCTCTGAAGGCTCCAAATCTACCAAGTTCAGATTTTTATCATCAATATGTGCTTAAGGAACGAATTCCAATTGAAAAATATCGAATTTAGCTCACAAATCCGAAATTGGTCAAAACCCGACCCTCGGGCCCGCGTCTCGAAACTCAGAAATTTTTACATAAAAGTTTTCTTCATCTTCTCACGATTCCGTACATATAAAGAACACCAAAATCGGACCGTTTGACCCCTCAAATCGACCCCTAAAGGTCTCATAATCTCATGCCCCAAAATCCTATTTTTCTACTGTTTTTCATGAATTAAAGGCTGGGATTATGGTCTATAATCACCCATAAACGAGTTTTAATAATCAAATTACTTACCTCTGTGCTACCCACTGATTTTATCCTCCAAAATTCGTCCAAAAAGCTCCTTGTTCGTACACAAATGGTGAAATAAGGGTTTAAGTCGCTGAGGGTTTAATTATATAACTACCCAGTTATTTACTCTCCGCGATCGCAGCCTTGGCCCTGCGATCGCACTGACCAATCCCCCCAGGCCTCCGCAATCGCAGCACTGTGCACGCGATCGCACTGTGCATTTTCCAGCCAACCCCACACGCCCAAAACACCATATGCGATCGCACCCTGGCACACGCGATCGCACTGGGCCCTCTCCCCCTTCTCTGCAATCACAGGCCATTCCACGCGATCGCACAACACAATTTTGTCTGCCCCAAATTTAACTCTCCGCGATCGCACACATCCCCTCGCGATCGCAGTGAAGAAATTACTACTGTGCAAAAACCAGAAAACCAGTTATGTATTCAAGTCCAAATGAGTCTGTTAATCACCCGAAATCAATCCCGATCCCCTCGGGGCCCCAACCAAACTTGCCAACATATCCCATAACCTCATTCAAACTTATTTTCACTCTTAAAACATCAAAACTAACATCAAAACACCAAAATTACATCAGATTCAAGCCTAAGAACTTTGAAATTTCTAAAATTCACCAATGATGCCGAAACTATCCAAATCAACTCCGTTTGACCTGAAATTTTGCAGACAAGTCCAAAATGACTTTACGAACATGTTCCAACTGTCGAAATTCTATTCCGACCCTGATATCCTATTTTTCACTGCCGACCGGAATTGCCAAAAACTAACTTTCACCAATTCAAGCCTAATTCTACACTGGACATCACAAAATTATTCTGAACACACTCCTAAGTCCCAAATCACTTGCGAAGCTATCTGAGCCATAAAATTCGCATTCCTCATTTTAAGGCTATTTTTAAAGGCTAATTGACTGAACTCTCACTACAACCATTCGATTTCAAGCCTATCAACTCTAATACGTCAAATACAGTATAACCAATCTATATCAAGTCAATAACAACAATTATAATGCAGGTTTTTATGTAATGACAGACCAGGTCGTTACATTCTCCCCATCTTAAACAAACGTTCGTCCTCGAACGAGTCTAGAAACATACATTGAGTCTCAAACAAGTGAGGATATTTGCTCTGCATCTCCCGCTCGGTCTCCCAAGTAGCCTCCTCTACTGGCTGACCTCTCCACTGCACCTTCACTGATGTTATCTCCTTAGATTTCAGCTTTCTGATCTCACGAGCCAAAATTGGCACTGGCTCCACCTCATATGACATATCACCCTCGAGATGAATTGTGCTGAAGTCTAACACATGAGACGGATCACCAACGTATTTTCTGAGCATTGACACATGAAACACCGGATGAACACTCGACAAGTTGGGTGGCAAGGCAAGTCCATAAGCCACCTCTCCAACCTTCTGAAGCACCTCAAAAGGACCAATAAACCGAGGACTCAGCTTTCCTCTCTTTCCGAACCTCATAACACCCTTCATGGGTGATACTTTTAGCAGTACCTTCTGACCTTCCATAAATGACACATCCCGAACCTTCCGGTCCACATAACTCTTCTACCGAGACTGCGGCGTGCGAAGTCGCTCCTGAATCAACTTTACCTTCTCCAACGCATCCTGAATCAAATCTGTGCCCAGTAACTTAGCCTCACCATGCTCGAACCAACCAACCGGAGATCTACACCTCCTACCATATAAAGCCTCATACGGGGCCATCTGAATACTGGACTGATAGTTGTTATTATATGCAAACTCTGCTAATGGAAGAAACTGATCCCATGAACCACCAAAATCAATCACATAAGCCCGTAACATATCCTCCAATATTTGAATAGTCCGTTCCGACTGCCCGTTGGTCTGAGGGTGAAATGTAGTGCTCAACTCTACATCAGTACTCATACCTTTCTGTACGGCTCTCCAAAACTGAGATGTGAACTGAGTACCTCTGTCAGAAATAATAGAAACCGGAACTCCATGCAACCGGACAATCTCTTTAATGTAAATACCAGCTAACCGCTCTGAAGTATAAGTAGTACTGACAGGAATGAAATGCGCGGACTTGGTCAATCTATCCACAATGACCCAAATAGCATCAAAACCCTTCGAAGTCCGTGGAAGCCCAACTACAAAGTCCATAGTAATCCTTTCCCATTTCCACTCTGGAATATCTAACCTCTGAAGCAAACCACCTGGTCTCTGGTGCTCATACTTGACCTGCTGGCAGTTGAGACACCGTGCTACATACTCAACAATATCTCTCTTCATCCGCCTCCACCAATAATGTTGTTTCAGATCCTGATACATCTTCTTGGCACCCGGATGTATAGAATACAACGAACTGTGAGCCTATGCTAATATCAACTCTCGAATACCATCCACGTTGGGCACGCAAATACGGCCCTGCATCCTCATAACTCCATCATCACCAATAGTCACATCTCTAGCATCACCCCGATGAACTCTATCCTGAAGAACCAATAGGTGCAGGTCATCATACTGTCGTGCCTTAATCTGATCAAATAAAGAAGACCGGGAAGCCATGCTAGCTATCACTCGTGGAGGGTCTGACAAGTCCAATATCACTAACTGACCCGCTAAAGCCTGAACATCAAGGTCTAGAGGTCGCTCGGCTGCTGAAAGATACGCTAGACTTTCAAAACTCTCAGCTCTGCGACTCAAGGCATCGGCCACCACGTTGGCCTTCCTCGAATGATATAAAATAGTCAAGTCATAATCCTTGATAAGCTCCAACCATCTCCTATGTCGATAATTCAAGTCCTTCTGCCTTAGAAGATACTGCAAGCTATGATGATCGGTGATAATCTCACACTGCACTCCATACAAATAATGCCGACAAAATTTCAAGGCATGGACAATGGCAGCTAACTCAAGATCGTGCACTGGGTAATTCTTCTCGTGCACCTTCAACTGTCTAGACGCGTAGGAAATCACCCTACTGTCCTGCATCAACACCGCTCCCAAGCCAACTCTAGAAGCATCACAATAAACCGTATAAGAACCCGAACCAGTAGGCAACACTAATACCGGAGTTGTGGTCAATCCTGACTTGAGCTTCTGAAAGCTCTCCTCACATTCATCGGACCATCTGAATAGAACACCCTTCTGTGTCAATTTGGTCAGAGGTGAAGCAATAGAAGAAAATTCTTCCACAAAGCGACAGTAGTAACCCGCCAGACCAAGGCTTCGAATCTATGTAGCTGAAGACGGTCTAGGCCAACTCTGCACCGCCTCAATCTTCTTTGGATCAACCTGAATACCCTCACTACACACCACGTTCCCCAAGAAAGATACTGAACCAAACCAAAACTCACACTTAGAGAATTTTGCATAAAGCTTCTCCTCCCTTAATCTATGCAACACGATTCTCAAGTGCTGAGCATGCTCTTCCTGGCTAGGAGAATAAACCAGGATGTCATCAATGAATACAATAATGAAAGTATCAAGATAGGGCTGAAACACGATGTTCATCAATTGCATGAACACTGTTGGGGCATTGGTCATCCTAAATGACATAACCAGAAACTCATAATGACTGTATCTGGTCCTGAAAGTCGTCTTCGGAATATCAGAATCCTGAATTTTCAACTGATGATACCCCCGATCGCAAGTCAATCTTGGAGAATACCTTAGCTCCCTGAAGCTGATCAAATAAGTCATAAATACGAGGCAACGAATAACGATTCTTCACTGTAACCTTATTCAAATGTCTATAATCAATACACATGCGCATCGAGCCATCCTTCTTTTTCACAAACAACACCGGCGCACCCCAAGGAGATACACTAGGCCGAATGAACCCCTTGTCTAAGAATTCTTGAAGCTGCTCTTTTAATTCCTTCAACTCTGCATGTGCCATACGGTAAGGTGGAATAGAGATAGGATGATTATCTCGCACCAGGTCGATACCAAAATCAATATCCCTGTCGGGTGGCATGCTTGGCAGGTCTACAAGAAATACATCCAGAAAATCACGGACTACGGGAACAGAATCAACAGATGGAGTCTCACTACTAACATCCTTCACAAACGAGATAGGATTCACACCCTTTCTAAACCATACGCTGAGACTTTAAATAAGAAATCACTCTGCTAGGCACGTGCTCTATAGACCCCCTCCACTCAACTCTCGAAACTCCGGGCATAGTTAAGGTAACGGTCTTAGCGTGACAATCAAGAATCGCATGACATGGGGATAACCAATCCATACCCAGAATTACATCAAAATCTACCATACTCAGTAACATCAAGTCCACTCGGGTCTCCAGACCCCCAATAGATATAAGACACGACCGGTACACACGGTCCACAACAATAGTATCACCCACCGGAGTCAAAACATGAACAGAAGTAACTAGAGACTCACGGGGCATATTNGGCCTGGGTAGGTGGTGAAATAACTGGGGCTGAAGCTGAGGGCTGAACCCTCTGCTGAGCTGAACTACTAGGACGACGGGGACATTGCCTCCACTCATGTCCGAACTCTCCACTCTCATAACAATTACCTGGAGCTGGAGATGAAAACTGACGAAAACCCCTGCCACCGTGATAACCACCAGACGAACCATGCATAGAAGAACCGTGATAAGATGATGCTCGGGCGGAGCTCTGAGCTGGAAGGGCACTAAAAGATGAACGTCTGTGATGAGCATTGCGAGGACCCTGCCCCGAAGATACACCATTGTACGCTGGGCGAACTGACTGTGGAGGTCTAAATGAACGACCTCTGTTAGGATGAAATTGCCCTCTGGAAGGGGCACAACTGAAATTTCCTGATCCCCGAGGCCTCTTGACCTCTCTTTCCTCATGATCCTGCCTATGAACTGACTCAATATCCCGAGCAATATCAACAACCTGCTCAAATGTGACTCCAGACACCCTCTCTCTGGTCATCAAAATCCGAAGCTGATACGAGAGACCATCTACAAACCTCCTAATCCTCTCCCTGTAATTAGGGACAATCTCAGACGCATGTCTGGCTAACTCAGAAAACCTCATCTCGTACTGGGTGATGGATAATTCTCCAAGGCGCATCTGCTCAAACTGCCTACGATGCTCCTCTCTGTGGGACTGAGGAACATATTTCTCCAAAAAGATCATGGAAAACTGCTGCCAGGTGAGAGGTGCTGAACCAACCGGCCTACGCCTCTCGAATGACTCCCACCAAGTAAAAGCGGCACCCACAAACTGAAATGTAACAAACAAGACCCCACTGGTCTCCAAAATACTCGTAGTCCGTAGTATCCTCTGGCATTTATCAACAAAACCTTGGGCATCCTCACCCTCTGTACCGCTAAAAGTCGGAGGCTTCAGTCTGCTAAACTTGTCTAACCTACACTGTTCATCCTCAGGCATAGCAGCGACCATAACATCCTGAGCTGGAGCAATCGGCTGAACTGGGGCTGCTCCTGGTGCCTGAATACCCCGTACAACCTGCTCAGGTGTTGGGGCAGCTGGAGTCTGATTGCCTCCCTCGTCCTGAGCTGCAGCGTCAGTGTTAGACATAGCAACTGCCTAAGCTTAACTGGAACACACCGTCAATATCTGAGTCAGGGTCTCCTGAAGACCCGGAATAACAATAGGCACTGCCGGTGCCTGAGCCTATTCCGTTAGAGCTCCATCGGCTGGAACCTGATCCTGAACGATAGAGGGATCCTGTGGTACCACCCCGGTTGCTGCCTGAGCTGCTCCCCTACCTCTACCACGGCCTCGACCCCTTGTGGGTCTAGCTGGTGTCTGGTCACCCTGATCGGTATTGCGTGTCCTCACCATCTATGAGAGAATGAAACAACATAAGTTTAGATTTCAAGAATCAATAGATTGGCACGAAAGAGTTCAAGAAAATAGAGATGTTTCCTAAAAGTTCTGCAGCCTCTCGAAGATAAGTACAGACGTCTCCGTACCGATACGCAAGGCTCTACTAAACCTACTCATGACCGTTGAGTCCTATGTTGCCTAGTGCTCTGATACCAACTTGTCACGACCCCAAATCCTAACAGGTCGTGATGGCACCTATCGTGGAACTAGGCTAGCCAACCATCACATTACTACGCTTTTGTTCAATTTTAACAGTTCGTAATATAACAATAAGCAAGCAACCATAGCATCAAATAATATAATTAAGTCTTAGCGTCCCCATAATATTCTAAACAAACACCCCAAGAACTGGAGTCAATAGTCATGAGCATCTAAGAACAAATAAATCTAACTCTACTAACTATAATATAAGTCTCTGAATCAAGAGCTAAAAACTAAATAAGGAAGGGAAATGGAGAAGTTGTGGACGCTGGGCAGCTACCTCGAAATCCCGTGAAATGCTGCTATCGAACCTGTGTCAGCTATTGCTGCGAGCTAGTACTTGGATCTTTGCACAGAGGCACATGGAGTCTTTATGATTACGCCAACTCAATAGTAATGAAAATAAATCACAGTCTAAGTAATATAAACACACAGAACATGTACACAATTCTACAAACCAGTAAAATACCAAGTCACCATGTAGTATTCATCAAATAATAAGTTCGAAATCAGTTTCCAGAAATCCTTTGAAAAAAGGTACAATATCAGTATATCTCAGTAAAAAAACCAGTTTGAAAATGAAGTAAATCATAGTTTGAAACTCAGTAAAAATCTTCATAAAACTGCCCCTCGGGCCATAATCATTTCTCGTAACAATTTCTTTCAGTATCAGCCCATCAGGCAACCTCACAATCACTCTGCCCATCAGGCATCCTCACAATCACTCATCATAAGCCCCGCGGGCATCACTCAATCGGTATCGGCGCTCACTGGGGGTGTGTTACAGACTCCGGAGGGGCTCGTACAGCCCAAGCGCAATAACAAGCCATAGCATGGCATAAATCACACACAATATATGCCCGCAGCCTCACTCATATCATATCATCCTCACAATATAGGCCATCAACCTCACTCAGTCAGACATTCCCAATTTGCCCCTCAGGCCAAAATATACCGGGTTCTCGACCCAAAAACAATGTTTCATTTTCAAGAAGTAGTTCAAAATACTCTGAGTGTCAAAACAATTTCACAGACAAGACTGAGTGAAAAATCATAACATATCAGTGAGGAAAATATAGTAAACACAACCCTCAAAGGGTAAACAAGTTGGCACTAGGCCCCAAACACGGCTTACAGCCCAAAGCATATCATAATATATAAATACTAATTAAGAAAAAGCTTAAAAATTGGTTTCGCAACTCAATAGTCGCCTAAATAAGAAAGATGTTTCCAAAGTTTCCACCTTTTCATTTCAAAACCCGTGAAAGGGTGCATAGTTAGGGGTTTCATACCCTCAGGACATGATTTAAAGACATTACTTACCTCAAAACTAGCCCGGAATTATTCCGCAATGCGCTTGCCTCTCAAATCAACCTCCGAAGGCTCCTAATCTACCAAGTTCAGATTTTTATCATCAATATGTGCTTAAGGAACGAATTCCAATTGAAAAATATCGAATTTAGCTCAAAAATCCGAAATTGGTCAAAATCCGACCCCCGGTCCCTTGTCCCGAAACTCAAAAGTTTTTACATAAAAGTGTTCTTCATCTTCTCACGATTCCGTACATATAAAGAACACCAAAACCGGAGTCCGTTTGACCTTTCAAATCGACCCCTAAAGGTCTCATAATCTCATGCCCCAAAATCCTATTTTTCTACTGTTTTCATGAATTAAAGGTTGGGATTATGGTCTATAATTACCCATAAAAGAGTTTTAATAATCAAATTACTTACCTATGTGCTACCCACTGATTTTCTTCTTCACAATTCGTCCAAAAAGCTCTTTGTCCGTACACAAATGGTGAAATAAGGGTTTAAGTAGCGGAGGGTTTAATTATAACTGCCCAGTTATTTGCTCTCCGCGATCGCAGCCTTGGCCCTGCAATCGCACTGACCAATCCCCCCAGACCTTCGCGATCGCAGCACTGTGCACGCGATCGCACAGTGCTTTTGCCAGCCAACCCCACGCGCCCAAAACACCCTATGCGATCGCACCCTAGCACACGCGATCGCACTGGGCCCTCTCCCCCTTCTCCGCGATCGCACACATCCCCGCGCGATCGCAGTGAAGAAATTACTGATGTGCAAAAACCAGAAAACCAACTATGTATTCAAGTCCAAATGAGTATGTTAATCACCCGAAATCAATCCCGAGCCCCTCGGGGCCCCAACCAAACTTGCCAACATATCCCATAACCTCATTCAAACTTATTTTCACTCTAAAAACATCAAAACTAACATCAAAACACCAAAATTACATCGGATTCAAGC